>JAJREH010000060.1:0-219947 GCA_023065455.1 Cladonia rangiferina
AAATACTATTAGATATAATATTTCCTATTTATTCTTTTAAAATAATATTATAATAATAATATAATCTAAGACGTTAGTTTTAATCTATATTAAAAACTTAGGGTTAAAGTAAATAAATATTAAAACTTTAAAAAACGCGTTTTTCAATCTATTAAACGCTATATCTTTCGGTCTATTTAATATTTATAAATAAATAAATTTCTTAAAATCTATTTTAATTAGCGTTAAAAGAGATATTATTAATTATAAGTACCCTTTAATAAATTTATAATAAAAGTTTATAAACTTTAAAAACGTTTATATATTTTTTAAATATCTTAATTATTTCTATTATTAAATTATTATTATCTTAAATAGATTTATCTTTAATTCTTTAATAATAATAATAATATTTAGATATTTAACTATAATAATATTAAATTTATATTTATAAATATTAAGAAATAGCTCTATCTCTTAAAGTTATTATAATATTTATTTTATATATTTCTTATATTTAGCTATTTTAATATTATAAATAAGTATATCGTTAAAATAGATTATATAAAATATATTAAGATATTTACGTAATATATAATTAATAAATAATTAAAAAGTATTTAAAATATTATATAATTTAAAAAATATTACTATATACTTAAAAAGATTATATTTTATAAGAAATATTATTTTACTCTTATAACTCTTTTTTATTTAAATTTTATTAAAGGCTATTATAATATTAAATTTACTATATATCTTTACTATATAAAGCTTCGCTAGTATATTACGTATAAGTAGAGAAATATTATAATTTTTTATTATTAAGATATTAAGAATTTTATAGTTAATATATATTTACGCTGCGCAACGGGTTGAGTCGGGTTAAGAATCGGGTTTTTTTTTTAATTTCTTATTCTTTTAATAACTTTTTTATTTATTAAGATAATTTTAATATTAGGGCATGGATTTAAAGCCCTATATTAGGGCTATAAAACCCTATAATTTTGACGCTAAACTAATATAGATTAGTGGAGCTATTAGCGCGTCGGGTTGTCGGGTCGGGTCGGGTTGAACTTGAAAAACGCAACCCGACCCGACTTTGAGTCCCTGTTTTTAAACCTTGATAATTCTACTAACCCAGATTAGTTTAGCGTAAAAGATATAGGGTTTTATAGCCCTTAAGTAGGGCTTTAAATCCATGCCCTAATATTAAAATTATATTAATAAATAAAAAAGTTATTAAGAAAAGAATGTGAAAAAGTCGAAATGCCAAGAAAAACCCGTTGCGCGGCGTATATATATTCTAAGTTTTTTATTTAGTTTTCTTATTATTAGAACTAGTACAGTATAGAATAAATTATTAAATTAAATATAATCTTTACTTAATATATTTTAAATATATTCTTTAATAACTTAAGCTTAATTCTATAATATATTATAAACTTTTTTTATTAGCGATTTAGCTTTTTTCTTTAACTTAATTATATAGTTTATTTATCTATAAAATAGTAATTTATTAATTTCTATTAAGTTTTATATATTTATTTAATTATAGTAGTTCTTTAAAATCATCCTTTTTAATATTTCTATAGAAGGATATTTCTTTTAAAGTTTATAAAAAAACTTATTATAGTTATTAATTAATATTACGATAATATTTATTATAATATAAATATATAGTTTATTTTTATATTTTAAATCCTTAAAGTCTTTCGGCTATATAATAATTATTTTATTATCTTTTTTCTTTATTATTTTTATAAAAGTATAAGTATTAATCTTAGTAATATTATAATTTTTTAGCTACTTAAATTTCTATTTCTTTAGATAAAAGTAGCTTATAGCGATAATAAACTTATTATATTAAAAATAGTTAAATATATAATAATTTAATTTTAGTATTATAATCTATTATATCTAGTTAATATTTAAATTATATTATTCTAATTATAGTATTTCTAGAATAATATTAAATTTTCTAAAATTAATAATTAATTTTAATAATTACTTAATATAATTTTTAAGTTTAAAGTCTAGTTTTATTATATAGATTATATTTAAGGTTATTTTATTATTAATTAGTTTTAATAAATAAAGTTTTATTAACGAGATAAATATTAAATTATATTATTTTATAAAGGTTTTATTAATAAATAATAAGATTATTACGCTTAAATCTATTATTATATATACTTAAATAGTGTTTTTTTCTATTTATATTTTTATTTAAAAGTTTAGTTATTTATCTTATTTTAATTTTAAGTTTACTTCTTTAATATTAATATAAGCTAGAGAGTAGATTATTATAATAAGTTTTATAGTATCTTAAAATTATTTAATTCTATTATATACTTAAGTATCCCTAATAGTATCTTTATTAAAGATCTTTAATTTTTTAATTTATTATTATTAAAATCTTTTTTTATATAGTTATTACTTATCTTTTAATTATTCTAGATAATATTTATCTTCGCTAACTATATCTTTATTTTTTTTACTATTAAAAATAATTCCTTCCGGTATAAGGCGTTTATATTAATAGAGATATAACTATATTTTAAGTACTTATAATATTAACTTTTAGTATGAAGTTATTATAAAGTTTTTATAAATATTTTAGAATTTCTTTAAGTACTTATAATAGAAGAAGATACCTTAACTTTTAAAAATTATTAAGTAGAAATTATATTTATATTAACTAGTTTAATTCTAGTCTTTCTTTTCTAATTTAATTTTTTAGTAGTTCTTATATTAATAATTTCTATATTAAGATTAGTAGTTTGTAGAATATATATATATTATTTAAGAGATAAGTTTATTATTATAGTACTAGCTACTTTATTTAATAATTTTCTAAATAAATTTAACTTTAGAAACTTAATCTTAACTTAATTATCTATATTTAATAAATTAATAATTATTAAAAATTATATATAGAATTGATTAAATATCTTAATAATATTCTTATAACTTATTTTTATTAAAAGATTATTTAACTCGCTTATTATCTTAAAATAAATATTATAAACTTTATATAAATTATTAAAATTCTAAATAATATTCTAATAGTTTTAGTATAGATACTAGCTTTCTAAATTAATTTATATCTTAATAATTCTAAATATAATACTTTTTAAATATTCCTTAATATAATCTAATTTGATTTTTTTAGTAGTAAAATAGAAAGAGGAATTCTTAATTCTAAATAAAATTACTATATATTAACTCTTATAATTAATTCAATCTTTTTTACTATAAAATAATAGAATTTTCTTATATTTAATACTCTAATTAAACGATATAATTTTAATTTTAATAATAAGTACTTATATCTATTAAGTTATAGAAATATAATAAATAGTTTTTATATCTACTAGTCTATAATTTCCTAAACGCCTTTTATTAATATATTTATTATTAAAATTATAATTATTTAAATATTATTAATTTATCTAATTTTTTAAGGCTGCTACTTCTCTTATAAAAATATTATTCTTATTATTAAGTATATTATTCTACTATTAATATTAATTATATTAAGTTCTTAAATAATTAACCTCTTCTTATAATTACTTTATTAATTTTATTAAATTAGTTTATCACTTCTTAGTATTTTTAAAATAATTTTATAAGATATTATTATTCTATCTTAATATATTAATCTTATTAAGATTTATATTAAACGCGTTTTATTATATTAATAATTATTTAGTAATAATCTCTAGAAGCTAGATTTTATTAATTATTTTATAGAGAATCTTCCTAATTAAATCTATATTATTTATAATATTTAGTCCGCTATCATTATCTAGCTCTAGAGTATATTATTTATATTATTATTTTTTTTTAAATAAACTTAAACTTCTTAATAATAATATTAAATATAGATTATTTTTCTATTTTAATAAATTAAACTTCTATTTTTACGTAATAAAAACTTTTTTTATTTAGTTATTATTAGAATTATATTTATTTTCTAGGACTTAGTTATTATTCTGAATTATTTAAGTCTAGATTTTATTTAATAATATTTACTCTCTAGCTTTATTATTTATATTTATTAATATCTTAAAATTAATTAATTTTAGAGTTTATCTTCTTCTTAATATCTCGATTAATATAGAAAAATATATATTGAATCTTAAAAATATTAATTTTATTAAAAAATATAGTTAGAGTACTAACGCGTAGTTTTATAATAAGATTAGTTTTATTATATAAATTATAATCTTATAGAAATACTATAAAAATCTATTATCTAAGAATATTATTAAGTATAGAATTTAAAATTTTCTTATAAAAATACTAGTATTAAATAATTTTCTTTATAGAAGTAATTATAGTAATAATATCTAAGCTTTTATTTTATTTAGAAATATTATTAAGAAACTATCTAGCTAAGTTAGTTATATTAGAATTATAAATTTTTTATAGAAATACTAGTATTAAGATTATTACTATGAAAATACTAGCTTAATATTAAATTTTTTTATATATAGAAATATTAATATAAAAAAAATTTCGAAAAAAAACTATAACTCTCTAGCCTCCTAAAAGTAATTATAAAGAATAATAATATTATATAAAAGGCTTAGTAAGAATTAAATTAATATAAAGCTATAAATATAATAGAATACTATTATATAGAATTTATTTAAGAATTAACTATAGTTATAAGATAATAAATAGTTATAATTATAACTATTAATCTTAATTTAATCTAGGTAATAAGATATATCTAGAGTATCTACATTAAATTCATAATATATTTACTTAATTTACCTTACTACTATATAAAATAATTCTATAAATAATTTATTTTATCTTATTATTAACTTCTTACTAATAGATTATAAAGATAGATAAGAAAAAATAAGAGTATAAAAAAAATTAGAAATAAGTATAAATTATTATTAAACTTTATAAGTATAATATTTTATTCTTATTATTACTATAAACGATTAGCGCTACTTAATATTAAAAAATAAAAATATAAATTTATATAGAAAGGATTAGAAATAGAAATAAATTATTACTAAATTTTATAAGTATAATATTCGACTCTTTATATTATCGTAAATAACTATTACTATAGATTATTATTACTTAATATTAATAAGAAATAATTATATTAAATTAGGCCTAGTCTAGATATTAAGTAGATAAAGCGCTATTATTTTTCTACTTATAAATCGCTACGCGATAATTATATTCTTTTTAATTTTTTTAATTTTTCGATATTTTAATTCTAAATCTTAAGACGAGTTATTTATTAATATTAACTTATTCCTTTAATATATAGACTATTATCATCGCTTAATAAAATCTATTTAATATACTAAAGCGTGTATTTATAAGGTATTTTATATATTATTATCGTAATATTATTATTATCTAGATTTAGACCTTCGGAGAAAAAAAACTTAGTAGAAAAACTTAGAATCTTAAGATAATAAAATAATTAATAGAATATAAACAGAGAATATTCTAATTAATTAATATATAGAATAGATAGATAAATAGATAACTATTATATTAAGAAGATAAAAAAGTTATAAGAGATTTATAAGATAATAAGAACGTTATTATTTAGAAAAGAAAGTAATATTATAGTTCTAATAACTTTATAGCGCTAGGCTTAATCCGGCTAGCGGCTATCTATCGAGTATATATAACTCGTAGCTTTTATATAGCTAAATCCTTTATAACTATTAATTTAATTATACTACGATTTAATTATTAATTCGGTTTAGTACCTAATCCCTAATAATAATCTTTCTAAAGTAATTAAGTACTAAAGGTAATTTCTATATATTTTTAATATCTTTATAATTTAATTACTTAACTAAATATTTTATACTTCTATTTTTCTTTTAATAATTAAGGATTTTCTTAATATTATATTTTTTATTATTAAGATTATTTAATAATAGTATTATTTATAAAAATATTTAGAAATTTACTTTCTTAAAAATTAAGATATAAAATATATTATATTTTTTAATAAAATATAGAAAATTTAGAATATAATTTATTAAACTCCTTTTTTCTTTAATTAAAAAGAGTTCTAGCTTAATAAAATTTAATTTATTACTTAAATAATTTATTTTTAAGTTTTTTCTTAATAAATATATTCTATTTTCTTTAGAAATATCTAGTAACTTCTAATATTTCTAATTATAATATATTTTTAATTTCTTAGCTAGAAATTTTAAATTTATTTTTAATTTATTATAAATTTCTAATATTATACTTATAATATTTTCTATTTTAAATATAATTAATATTAAGTTCTTAAATATTAAGATTATATAAAGTTTATAGCCGAAGTTTATATAATATAATATTATACTAATAATATTATATAATAAACTATTATATATAAGTTAAATTAAAAATAAATAATTAATTTAATTATCTTAATAATAATTTATATAATATTTTAAATACTATTTAAAACTTTAATTTATTTATTTTATTTAATTATTTATTTTTAGGTAAAAAGTAGTACTTATTTTAAATTTAATATCTATTTAATTTATTAAAGAATATTAAAATTTTAATATAAATAATTTATTTTTATTTAAAATAATTTTATTAAGTAAACTATAGATTATTATTATTATTCTTAAAAATATATAGATAAGATCCTCTATACTAGAAGTCTCTTTATAAAGTATAAAATATACTAGCTTAATTAATCTATTATTAATAACTAGTATAATATTATATTTTATTTTAATAAATTTTTTAATAAAAATAAAAAGCTTTATTATAAAGTTCTAGATAATATTTTTTTAAGCTTCTTTATAATTAATAACCTATATTTAATTATAAGGTTAATATCTTATATATTTTATTTTTATATATAAATTATATATTTAAATATAATCTTTTATATATTTTTTTATTTTTAAAAAATAATAATTTTTAATTATTTTTATAAGTATTTTTTTAACTCTTTAATAACCTCTAAAGGATTTCTTTTTATAAAATATTTTAAATATAATCTTCTTTAAATCTTTAAAAATATAGATTTAACCTTAAAATATTAATAATTCTTAATTTATTTAATTAAATATATTATAGCTATTAATATCTTTAAGAATCTTAAATATAACTATATTTTTTAGGAGATTTTTAATAATTTATTTAATTATTTTATCTAAAAAGATACTTATAACTATAGTAATAAATATTTCTAATTTATTTAATTTAATTAAGTTATTTTTATTTTATATAAGAATTTATTCACTACTTTATTAAATATTCTTTATATAGTTAATATATTTATTAAGTATATTTACGACTTTATTTTCACCGTTTTTAATATAGTTAATTCTAAAATTAAATATTAATAGTTCTTTATATTATCTTACTAAATATTAATTTAGCTCCTTTATAATTAAAAAATATATTAAATTTTTATAGTTTAATAAAACTTAAATTTAATACTTAGTTTTTTTAAAATAAACTTTTTATATATAAAACGCGTTAACTATTATAAATAATTTTTTATTATAAATCTAATATTTTATCTCCGCGTCTAATAACTTTTAACTATAAAATATTATAAGATATTAATATTTTTAATTTTATTTTTTAATAAAAGTTATCTCCTTTTTTAAAGATTAACTAAGGATTATTTTAAAAATATTATTTAAAGTATTAATATATATATATACTAGGAATTCTAGATTAAATTAATAAAAAATATTTATAAATAAAAATTACTTCTTTAATTTCTTAAAAAAGCTATTCTATTTTTTTAACTAAATAAAAGAAATATCTTTTTTTATTAAATTAATTAAAGATAGTATAACCGCTAAATAGTTTTTTATAAATTTATAATAAAAATTTATAAAGCTAAAAAAAAATTAGATTACTTTTTTATTAATAGAAGTTAGTTATATTATTATATTTTTAACTTTAATTAAATCTATTATTATTTTTTTATTAAATATAATATATTTTAGAAACTTAATTTTTTATTTATAAAATTTATATTTAGTTAGCTTAAGTTTAAAAAAGATTTTTTTTAATTTTTTTAAGATTTTATAAACTTACTCTATATATTATTTATATATATTTAAGAATATAAGTATATTATTAATATAAATTATTATAAATTTATTTAAATATTTCTTTAAGACTTAGTTAATAAATAATTAAAAGATAGTAAGAATATTTATTAAATTAAATAATATAATTAAGTATTTATAAAGTTTTTTTTTAATATAAAAAGTTATTTTCTACTTCTCTCCTTTCTTTATTTTAATATAATTAAAGGCGCTTAGTATATTAAATTTAATAAATTATTTTTTATCTTATAATTAATCTTAAAGTTCTTTAATTAATAGTAAAGAATAACTATTTTTTATTATAATTATATTTAAGGCTTAGTAGTTTATATATAAATATAATTTTTTATTTTATTTTAAAATAAATAATATTAGATATTCTATTAAAGAACTGAATTTTTAAATAAAATTTTTAATTTTATTTTTCTTTATATAGTTTATTAACTTTATTATTTTATTTTATAATAATAAATAAACTAACTTCTTTATAGATTATTTTTTTAGTAATAACTTAATCTTATAATTCTATAATTAATATTAAGGTAAAGTTTAATTTATAATTTTTTCTTAGAATAGTTCTATATATTCCTTATAGTTATTAAGTAATTATAATAGAGTAAAGATACTAGTAGTAATTTTATAACTTTATAATATTATTCCTTCTTTTTAAAGAAGATTTTCTTTTAACTTATTTATTATTTATATTATAATATTTAAGAAGTATCTTATTTATTTAATAGTGGATTTATTTTAATTAAATAATATCTTTTAAACTTTCTAATTAATTTTAAGTTTTATTTTAATAAATTATAAGATTTTTAAAGTAATATTATTTACTTTTTTTAGTATTAAATTAAATTAATACTTTAAATATTATTAATTAATTTTTAAGTTAAGTATTTTAATATACTCTTTAATTATTCCTATTCTAAATTTATTAAAGTTAATTAAGATATATAATATCCGCGTATAAATAGATAATAAATTTTTTTTTATAAAATTAAAATTAATTAAATCTCTTATTAAATTATTATTAATAAGGATTCTAATTATTATCCCTTTAATCTTAATTTAAAATTAAAGTTTTTTATTATTATAAGACTCTATTATAATTATATTTTTAATTTATTTATAGATTTTACTATCTAGTTTATTTATTAAAAGACTTTTTAATTTTTTAACTTTTATAAAGAGAAATTATATCCTTCTTTATTAATTTTAATAAATACTTTTAAAGAAATCTTATTATAATATTTAAAAAGATTAGTTATTTTCTTAAAAATTTACTAAATTATCTTTTTTAATCTTAATAATACTAGTTTATTATTTAGTAGTAAAGTATTTTTATTTTTTAAGAACCTTAAGCTTTATATATTTTTTAGATATATTATATTAAATAAGTTTTTATAATAATCTCCTTAGAAAGTTCTTTTAATTTCTTAGTTAATTATTATTTTAATTATAACTAAGCTATTTCTATTATCTTTATTAACTTTTTTAATAATAAATTAGAAAGTTTTTTCTATTTTAAAAATAAAAGCTAGTTATACTATATTTTATATAAAATAATTTATTTTATCTTTACTTAATAATTAAATTAAAGTATTTATAGGATTTTTATAAATAACTTTATTAATAAATTTTTTTACTTAAATTAGTTTTTTATATATTCTTTTATTAGCTTTTTTTAAATACTTAATATACTTATAATAATAGTATTTAATTTTTTTATTAATAATTCTAATTTTTATTTAAATTTTTTCTAATATTAACTTACTTTTTCTTATTTTAGAGGGAGTATAAATATATACTTATTTATTTACTAAGTAAATTTTTATAGGATTTAGAGAAAGCTTTATTTTTTATAATAAACTAGTTCCTTTACTAAATAATAATAAATTTAAATATTTATTATTAAGTTTCTAATAAATTTTATTACTAGCTATAGTTATTTACTATAGTTCTAAATTTATTTTAAAATCTTTAATTATCTTTATTATAACTTTTTAAGAGTTTTTTTATTCTATCTTAAACTTAAATTTAATAGCGTAAAGTTTATTTATTTTTTATTTTTTAAAATATACTAAATAATATATATATATATAATTATAAATATTAATATAAATATATATATACTACTTTACTCTTACTACTATAGTTTAATTTTTTTTAAGATATTTATTCTTATAATATCCCTTCTTATAATAATTATAATATTTTATTTTAGAAAAATTTTTCTTTTTCTTCTTATTTTCTTTATTTTTTTCTTAACTCTTTTAAGTAGGTCTAAAGTTTATATTTAATATATTTTCCTTCTTCTCTTTTTCTAAATAAGAGTTAAAAGTCTTTTATTTTATTATTTTTTATATATTTAATTATTTATTAATATTAGGGGCTGGTCTAGAGTAGATTAATAAAAATATAATATAATTAATAGAATAAAGTTAAGAAAGGAATTTATAAAGCGTATAAGAAATTAATATTAATATATAGTAGTAATAATTATAAGTATTAAACTAAATAAATATAGTATTATATTAGGTTAATAAATAAGTAAGTAAGTAATAAATAACTAGACTATAATATTATTTCTCTTTTTAATTAAGTATTAATTCTAATACTTAAAATAAATAGTTTATAATCTATTAGACCTACTAAACTTCTTAGAATATTATTAATAAAAATTAATAATTAAATTTATAATATTTTTAAATTTATTATTATTTATATTATATTATTATTAATTTAATTATTCTTTATTCTTTTAATATATACAGAACTATAAGCGATAATTTTTATTTATTTATTAAATATTTAAGATATTATCTAATTTCTATTTCTTTTTTTTATTAATAATTATAGACCTCGGAGAAGTAATATATTATTTAAATAAAAAATTAATTATAACTTTATATAGGAGATTTAGATAAAATATATTATAAATTTATATATTTATTAAAAGCTTTAAGTAATAAAAAAATCTTATTTTAATAATAATTTTAAATAGCTTTAATATCTTATTATTTAGCTTCTTACTAGAATATATTATAATAATATTTTTATTTAATAAAAATACTAAATCTTCTATTTTATAAATAATCTTAAATTACTAGTAATTTATTTACTTTATTATATATCTTTAATTAAGAATAAATTATTTTTTTATAAATTTTAAAATATCCTCTATCTTATCTATAATATTATTAACTTTAGTAATTTAAATCCTTTTATAAATTAATAGACTAGAATTAACTAGTAGTAAGAAGAATATATAAGAATAAAAATCTTTATTAACAAAAAAAAAGAATATACTAGTAATATTAATAATTATATTATTATTAATAAATTCGGCTATAGATAACTAATATACTTAATTATTTTATATATATAAATAATAAATCTTTAGTTATTACTTAATATTCTAATTTATTTTTTCTATTTATTTATTAATTTCCGAGTGAAAGATTATAAATAGATTAATTATAATTTATAATTAATTATATAAAGTTTTTTAGACTAAAGATATAAATTAAAGTTCTTAATTAAATATAATTAAGTTTAAAAGACTATAGATTCTAAAAATATAATTAAGTAAAATATTTATTATAATTTTAATAGAGATTTTTTTATTAGCTATAGTATAAAGAGTATAATATTTTTCCTTAGAAAAATAATCTACTAGTATATAGATTATATTTTAACTCTTAAAGATAGAGAGACTAGTAATAAAATCTATTAAAATATTCTACTAATATTATTTAAATATAGATAGTAGTTATAGTAATTTATTATATTTATTTTTTAAAGCCTTATTTTTTTAATAGATATAATAATTATAAATATATTAAGTTACTTTTTTCTTTATATTAAGCTAATAAAATTAACGCTTTAATATTTTTAATATTTAATCTTTTTTAGGTAACTACTTATAGATTAGTTATAACCTTTTTTATAATATTTAAATATAACTTATATAATATAGAAATTTAAAGATAATTTTTATAAAATAAAATATAATATTACTATAAGTAATACTATAGATTAATATTCTTAAATATTTAAATTAAATTTTTTTCTATTATATCTTATATTTAACTATATTCCTTATTATTCTAATTTACTAATATAATTTTAATATATAGTAGTAGCTCTTTATTTATTATTATATTAATTTATTTATCTATAACTTTACTTTTCCTCTTAGTTTTTTAGTTTATTAAAGGAGTATAATTATAATCTTAAAAATATTTTAATAAGAATAAAGCTTTATATTAATACTTAAAATATTTATTTTTTTTATTTATTAAAATTAAATTAGATATCTAGGTTAGTACGTTTATCTTTTTATTTAATTTTCTTATTTAATATATAATTTTAAAATTATATTTAATTAATTTTTTAATCTATCTTATTTAATAACGTATTAGTTTTTTTATCTATATAAAGTACTTTAAATTCTTATAGTTAGTAAAGATTTATATAAGAATATTAATTAACTTTAGCTTAGAATACTAGTATTCTAAGTAGTAAATTATTATTAAAAGTTTTTTATTATAGATTTTATAATTATATTTAATTAATACTATATTTTTATTATAGAAAATTACTAGATAAAATACTTCCTCATTATTTATTTATAATAGGACTTTATTATTAATATAGTTTAAAAAATTTATCTTTAATACTATAGAGTAACTTTAATACTATAGAGTAAAATCTCTTATAATATTAAAAGATTAGAGTATTAATAATTAGATATTTTATTTTTTTAAATATAACTTAATAGACTTCTAATTATAAAAATAAATAATTCTTTTTTATTAAAGTTACTAGGGGCTTCACTATCTTTAAAAAATCCTTTATAAAATAATAATAAAAGTTATAGAATTTTATAAAAAATTATATCTTCTTAAAATATATAGAGATCTTTTATATAATAATTATTATAATTTTATTTAAATTTATCTTTAAACTAGTAGTAAATACTAAAAGACTTAAAAACTTTATTTTTTATATATAGAATTTATATTTATCTATATTAATTTATAGCCCTACTTTATATAATTATAATAGGATTTTTTTAATATATTTTTAGTATTTCTTCTTTATTTTATTATAAATTAGAATATTATCTAGGTATATCTAGTAAAAGTTATTTAAATATTTAAATAAATTATTATTTATATATTATTAGTATAAAATAGGTCCTCTAGTAAATCTAAAGAGTAATATATAATATTTAAATATTTTAAAGAAAATAATAAAGATAGTAAAGTTCTTACTATTTAAATATATATAAAGCTTATTAAATATAGTAATAATATTAAGCTTTATTAAATATTTATAATTTATTATTTAAACTAGTATCTTCTTTATAAATAGAATTAAATAATAATTTTAAATTATAATAATATTAAATTTCTAGTAGTTAATATAGAATTTTAGACTATTATTATACTTCTAAATAAATAATATAAAGGATATATAAAATATAGTACTTAATAATATAAAGTTTTTTTATAAATTTTTCTTTAAGTATTTTTTAACCTTCTATAACTTAAAATTAAATATAAAGTAGAGTTAATTTTATAATAATTTCTTATCTAACTCTAGCTTAATCTTATAGTTATAAAGTTAATATAAAGAAAACTTTTTTATTTTATTTTTATTAAATATATTAATAAGATTATAGTATTTCTTAAAAAGCTTTTTTCTAATAATATTTTCTAAATATATTATAATTTTATATATAATCTCTATAAAAATACTCTACTTTAATATTTAATTAATTTTTATAATAATTATAAAGAAGTATTAAATTTAATATTTCTTTAAATTATAAGTTAATATATTAAAGACGATTATATTAATTTAATAAATATTTAATAACTTATCTTTTTTAGATAAGAGAAGTATAAATATTTAATTATTTATTTAAGATTAATTTAGCTTAAATTTAATATCTAAAATAAATTTCTTTAAAGATTTTTTTAGTATTAATTTAAATAACTTTACTATATTAAATTTAATTTTAATAATTATATTAAAGATAGAAGATTTAATTTATAAAATATCTTTATAATTATATTATTCTAGAATAAAGATAATATAGTTATTAACTATATTTAATATAATTTTATACTTATTTATTTAGAGTTTTTCTAAAATAATATACTAATTACTAAAATTAATAATTAATATAAATATAATAAATTTCTAATAATTACTCACCCTTATAGAGGGGTATATAATATAAATAATAAATTTTTTTCTTATTTTATTATTATAATCATAAAGATAGCGGGGTTTTAATAAAGATAAAGATAAAATATTAAAAATATTAAATAAGATTTATACTTTCTTTTTATTAATAAATAAATAGATAGTAGTACTAGTATTAATAAAAACTTTAAATTAATATTTTTTTTCTTAAGCTAATAATATAATAGAGTATATAAATAAATATTTATTAAAAAAATTATATAGATCTATTAATAATAAGAATAGAAAGTTTTTAAAATAATTTTCTTAAAAACAACTAGTTTTCTAAATTTAATAAATTCTTAATTATTTTATTAAAGTTTTTTTCTCTATTCTTTTTATTATTAATTTCTCTAATTATTTTATAATAACGCTTAGAATATACTATTTAAAAATATTTTTTCTTATTATAATTATAATACTTTATTAACTTCTTTATTTCTAATAAGATATTCTTATAGGGTAATTAGAAATAATAAAATTATAAAAATATTAATAATTTAATAAAAAAATACTTTATAAAGATAATATAGATAAAAATAATAATATAAATAGTTTTTTATATTTAAATTATAGTTATAATATTAAAAACTATATAAATAATAAAATAATTTATTACTATTAAAATATAGTTCTTATATTTACTTATTATTTATTATTAGTAATTAATTTTTTAATAAAAATCTATTAGTTATTTTAATATATTAAACTTTATAAATATAATAGCGATAATCTTCTATAGTTAAAAATTAATTTTATTTTTTAATTTATTAATTATAGTTTTTTTATTTAGTTTTAAGTAATTAGTAAATATATAGAAATTAAAGTAAAAAATAATAAAGAGATTATTATTTTTCTATCTTAAACTTTTAAAGCTATAATATATATTATTCTTCTTATAAAAATCGCTTATAATATTATTTAAAATTTAAATTATATTTTCTAAACTAATAAAGTAGCTTAGATTATTAATATAATAAACTTAAATATATTAAGCTATAGTATTTTTAATATATAAAATTATATAAATAACTTTTATATTATTATCTATATAATAATCCTAATTAATAGTAAGTTTATTTTAAACGCGTTAAATTTAATTCTTTAGAGATATCTTACTATTTATTTTAATAAATAATAGTAAGTTAAAGACTTTTTATAAATATTTTATATCTAAAATTATAGAGCTAAGAATAGTTTATCTAAATAATATATATTTAATCGCTTATAGATTTATAATTTTTTTTTTTAATTTTTCTATATAATACTCTCAACGGATCTCTTCTATTTTTAAATTTTTTATTTTTTTTTAAATTATTTTCTTAAGATATTAAGCTAATAAGGCTATAGTATAGATTATATTTATTTTATCTATTAAAAAATTCTATTCTTCTATATAAAAGAAGGTAGTATTTTATTCCTAATAAAATTTATTTAATATTTATAATAACTTAGCTAAGTTAGTTCTTACCTAATATTATAATTAATTAATATTCTAGATATTTTATAAAATTCTAGTGTTTTTAGAGCTAATAATTATATCTTTTAATAAAAAACTAATATAATAATAATTTATCTTTTAAAGAATTTCTTTATAAACTTAATTTATATTTATAAAGATATCGCTAGTATAGCTTTAAATTATTATAAATAATTATAAATTTATATAGAGGTTTTAAGTTTTTTATTTTAATATTAATATTTATATTATTTTAAGGCGGATATTATTTTTAGTTTATAAACTTTTTTTAAAACCTTATTTTACTAGTATATTATTTTAAATAATCTTTATTTAATAATAATTTAATACTAATTATTAGGCGCGTTATTATATTTTAAAGATTAATTTCTTTATTACTTTTTTATAGTATTAAATATTAATAATTATTATATTATTTATTTAACCTCGTTAATATACTTATAAGAGTAGAAGTAATAATAAACTTTATTTTATTATTAAAAACTAGTCTAGAGTAAATTAATAAAAGTATAATATAACTAATAAAATAAAGCTAAGGAAGGAATTTATAAAGTATATAAGAAATTAATATTAATATATAGTAGCGATAATTATAAGTATTAAGTTAAATAAATATAGCGTTATATTAAGTTAATAAATAAGTAAGTAAGTAATAAATAACTAGATCGTAATAATTAAGTATATTAATAAGACTAATAAAATAAAGTTTATTAAAATAAATTCTTTTATTAATTTATTCTTAATTTTAGGGCTAAAGCTCTTAATATAAATTAAAATCTTAACTATTAAATTCTACTAGGTTTATAAAATTAAAGATTAAAACTTTATTATATACTTTATTATTAACTTCTTTATTTATAGATTATATAATTATTTCTTAACTTAAGTTAACTCTATTTTATTTTTAAATAAGATTAAGAGTAGATCTTAAATATAAATAAATCTATTTATAAACTTAATTTTATTTATTTATATATAATCTAGCTATTTTATATTAATATATTTTTTAAATTAAGAGGATAATATTAACGTAGTATTTCTATCTAAGTATATAAAATAGAATAAGTTATAATATTCTATCTTCTTAAACTATTTTAAATAAAATATTATATATATTTTAATTTACTTAATATATTTTAAGAGAGTTCCTCTCTTTCCTAAGAATTTATTTAATAAGAAAATTTTAAGTTCTCTTTTTAATATTATAATATAATTAGTTTTAAGAGTTAATAACTTTATATCTTTAATACTTACTAGAGTTTATTAATAATTCTTATTTTATATAGAACTAGAAGTACTTATATTAACTTAGTAAAGAAAAATATTTTTAATATAATAAAGATATTTAACTCCTTAATAGAATTAGTATAATAATAAAATAGATTAATATTAATTAACTATTAACTATCTATACTATTAATAGAGAATATAAAAAACTCTAAAAAATAAAGAAGAAAACTTTCTTTTTATATTTATAGAAATCTATATTAAGGATTTCTTAATATTAATAATATATTCTATATTATCTATATCCTAGAGGATATATAGAATATATTTTATATTACTTATATTCTAAGCTTATACTATAAGTTACTTATTAAGACGTAATTATTATATTAATTAGTTAATTTCTACGAGCTAACCCATAATATTAATATAATAAATTTAAATATATTAAGTTATAATATCTTTAATATATAAAATTATATAAATAGTTTTTATATTATTATTTATATAATAATTCTAATTAATAATAAGTTTATTTTAAATATATTAAATTTAATCTTTTAAAAATATTTCACTATTTACTTTAATAAATAGAGATGAGTTAGAAACCTTTTAAGAATACTTTATATTTAGAATTATAAAGTTAGGAGTAATTTATTTAAATATATATATTTAGTTATTTATAAGTTTATAATCTTTTTTTTTAACTTTTTTATATAATATTTTTAATGAATTTTCTTTATTTTTAAGTTTTTTACTTTTTTTTATATTATTTTTTTAAAATATTAAGTTAATAAAATTATAATATAAATTATATCTATTTTATTTATTAAAGAGTTCTATTCTTTTATATAAGAAAGAGTAATATCTCGCTTTTAATAAAGTTTATTTAATACTTATAATAATTTAACTAGATTAATCCTTATTTAATACTATAATTAATTAGTATTTTAAATATTCTATAGAGTTCTAGCGTCTTTAGAGCTAGTAATTATATTTTTTAATAAAAAATTAATATAATAATAACTTATTTTCTAAAGAATCTTTTTATAAGTTTAATCTATATTTATAAAAATATTACTAGTATAACTTTAAATTATTATAAATAATTAAGAGTTTATATAAAGATTTTAAGTTTTTTATTTTAATACTAATACTTATATTATTTTAAAGTAAATATTATTTTTAATTTATAAACTCTTTCTAAAGCCTTATCTTACTAGTATATTATTTTAAGTAATTTTTATTTAATAATAGTTTAATACTAGTTATTAGACACGTTATTATATTCTAAAAATTAATTTTTTTATTACTTCTTTATAATATTAAATATTAATAGTTATTATATTATTTATTTAATCTTATTAATATACTTATAAGAGTAGAGATAATAATAAGTTTTATTCTATTATTAAAAACCGGCTTAGAGTAAATTAATAGAAATATAATATAATTAATAGAATAAAGCTAAGAAAGGAATTTATAAAGTATATAAGAAATTAATATTAATATACGGTAGTAATAACTATAGATACTAAATTAAATAAATATAATATTATATTAAATTAATAAATAAGTAAATAAGTAACGAATAATTAAACTATAATATTTATTAACTTTTTTAACTTCTTTAACTTTATTATTATACTCTTTATCTTACTAAAACTTTATATTTAAGTCTTTTAAATTATTATTATTAAGTATTATTTTAATTAAATTATTTAATAAGTTTTTAATATTATAATTCTAATATTTTTTATACTAGGTTTTTATCTTAATAATAAGTTTTTTATTAAGTTTTAGTAGAATATCTATATTTTTTTAATCTAACTTTATAAATTTATAAAGATCTTATAAATTATATATATTTTTTTTAATCTTCTTAAAAACTAATTATATTATAAATTATTTACTTAGATTCTTTTCTATTTATTATAATATATATTTTTATTTTATTAATTCTTAAAAATCTATTATCTATATTAGATTACTATTTAGTTAGATTTCTTATTAATTTTTAATAATTAAAGGTCGCGATAATAACTTCTTTAACTAATAACTTAGGAGAATAAACTTACTTTAGTTAAACTACTAGTATTAAGTAAATATATTATAAACTAATTATTAAATAGAAAGTAAAGATTAAAAGATTATTTATAATAATAATTATTATTAAGAATTCTAAAATATTAATTTAAATATTTAAAAACTTAGTAATAAGTATAATAAAACTATTTATTCTATTTATATTAATATTTTTTTAGTTATAACTTTAGTCTTTTTCTTCTTTTTAATTTTAAACTTTTTAATTTTAATTCTTTTCTTTTTTAACTTACTTATTTCTAATTAAATCCTTTATATCTTATATAACTTTATTCTTAATTTTATAAATAATTTTTTAACTAAAATATTTTCTTTTTCTTTAATTAACGCTTTATTTTATATTATAATATAAATATTAAAGAGATTTATATAAATATTAATAATATCTTTAAACTATTAATAATAATAAGCTTTATTATTATAAGAAGATAAGTTATAATATTATTTTTTTATTAATTTATAATTATTCTTACTCTATTTTTTATTAAGCTCTTTAAAATTTTTATAGATTTTTTTTTAATATTAAGTTATATTTTATCTACTAGTTCTTTTCTATTTTTTTTAATAATTTTAATTTCTATTATTTCTTTCTTTTCTTCTATTTTTATTTATTTAAAGAATTTATATCTAAATTATTAGAGGAATTAAAATTATTTAAGAAAAATAATTTAAAAGAAAACGTGAATTTATATAGTTAAGATAGCTTTTTTTTTAATTTAAATAAAAATTCTTTTAATAAATAATCTTTAGATTCTTTATTTAACTTAAAATTATATTTTTATATTATCTTAATATATATTCCTTTTTTTTCTTATTTTATTATTATTTTATAATTTTATAAACTTCTACTTAATTATTATAATTTTAATATTAAGTAATTATATCTTATTAATTATTTAAGTATAAAATTATAATAATTCTATCTTATAATATTATATTAAATTTTTTTAAAGATATTTTATATTTTATTTATTTAATAACTTTATTAGTAAATTTATTAAAATTAAATCTATTTAAAAATTTTATTTTAAGAAGAATAATTTTATTCTTTTAATAAATCTTTTAGTTAATTATATATAGAGAGTTTTTCTTTTATAATTAAAAAATAAATTTATTAAAGATTTATCTTCTATTAAGTTTCTTAATAGTAGTAAGAAAGTATATAAAACTATTTAATATATTTAAAATAATAATAATAATAAGTAAGATAATTAAAATAATTATAGAATATATATTATTATTAAAATTTATTTTTATAAGTAATAGAATAAATTACTATTACTTAAAAATCTATTTTTACTTAATAAATAATAATAACTTCTTAATATATAGTTTTTTTTTATTATAAGACTTTATCATCGCGTTGATAATAACTTTAGCGTTTATATAAGAATTTATAAGTACTTTTTTATTAGATTTAGTCTACGGCCTTATTATTTCCTTTTTTAAACAAAATATAAACGTTTTTAATAGTGGTGGAGATAAATTAGTCAAAAAATTGATTTTTGATAGTGGGGTTGATCGCGCGCGCGCGCTTTTTTTTTTCTTCCCCGTTTTCGCAAAGATTTTTTAATTAGGGGTAACATAACCCTAACCCCGCCATGCCCCTCCAATCCTGCTTGCAATCCCATATTTACATCATCACACGCGCACCTCCCCTCCCCTTCTCCACCGCAACCGCAATATACATCCCCCAAAAGAACCAAGCTACTAGAAAAAAACATTGGAATCATTCAATTGAAGCCTCATTCACGATGAACAATCTCGAACAAGACGCCGAATCAGCCCTAGGCGGAGGAGGAGGAGGAGGAGGGAACAATAATATGGGTCAAGATGCTATGAAAGATCTTAGTGGTGGAGGAGGGGGAAATCAGCAGCAGGGTGGGAGTAGTGGGATTGATAAGGAGGTGAATTCTGGTGAGTTTCTCTTTGTTCTTGGGAAGGGTGCTGCGAAGAGATGGATTGGAGGGCTAATGGTTGGTTTGATTGGCGTATTTAGCGGTCGATAAGGTTGCAAGTGAGGAGGGAGTGCCGGGGATGGCTGATAGCATGATTAATAAGGATGTTGATGCTGAGGTGAACAAGTTTGCTTAGGCGGATTAGACGGGGTGATGATGGATGAGGGTTGTGATGTGGGTGGCTGGGATGTGAAATACATAAGCAATGGAATAAATGTGCTATGATGGCTGAAGAGCCATGTACAACTACTGTTGCGTGGGCTCTACCTAGTTCAGGCTCTTTGCTCTTCACCTCGTCTCTCCGTCCTGCTGTCATGGATTTCTCCGGGGCCTTTCAATGCCTCTCCCTGGGTTGGCTTCACCCTCTCACTCTTCGGCCTACTTTTGCAGCAGCTCTTTCCATATGTGATGGCAACTAGGCCTTTTAACAATAAGTGGTACTTGGTCATGTCTCATTCATATCCATCCCTGTTTCATGTATTCATTACAACTTCCTGGAAATCCTGTTCCCACATCAACCGTGTCTGGACGGTGATCGGCTTCCTCCATATATACCGGCTCCGCTCGATGGATGCCCATTGTTGGAACATGCTGAATGGGTCCCCGTGGCGAAAGTCGTTTCCATCGTTCCTCGTTGCTTCTCCACGGACTTTCCATTTCCACAGGCGAGACCTCATGAACGCTGCAAATGGCGCTTCTACCATAGACTGGAACGGGTTGGTTGAAGCCAAATGACGAAGTGGCAGTTTTAGGAGCTCTTCTGGGCCGTGAGAATCGTGCTGTCTTCTCTTGGTGTGAGTATTCCCCGTGCAATTGCGATTTTGTGGAGCTCCTGCGGCTGCCTCGTCCACTCCACTTTGCCTCATCCTCTTCGAGGTCATAATGGGTAAATGCTTCGAGCATAGGATACATGGCTGGAAGACAGGCGCAAGCAATTCCAAGGTTGGTCTCAAGGGCCGTCCATATAGCAAGATCAACATAATCGTCTAGTAGACGACGTTAGCCGATTGTCTATGATATGAACTTGACCCCTTACATGTGAAATCGAGTGTATTCTGGTGCTCGTAGACAGTGTTTAGGCGTAGACCAGCGACGGCGATGACGCTAAAGATCCACAGTGGTAAGCAAGCGGCAGATGGAACCACTGAATCCTGCGTAACTTACAAGGCGCCGAGGGTATAGACTAGTAAAAGCGCAAATTTCGTCGATAGCTTCTCTTGATGCCTCCATACGTAAGGTAACGGGGGGATTATTATCACAAAACCTAGGACAATATTTGGGATTTGCGTGCCGAGAAAGTATTGGAGCATATCCACACAATGTCGAGGCGTAAAATCCAGGTCCCAATATGCATGGACAGGACTGCAGGTGAAAATTGCGACAAAAAGCTATTTATAACGCTCGTTAGCCAACGCGCGGTGTGCCACAATTTAGCTGTCTAAGCATACAGCTGAAAATCCCCACGCTATGATGGTGATAATCATCATTGAAGCGTATAGTTTGGCTTGTGGCGTTCTGAATGTCCGATAAATCAAGAACACAATCGAGGACTTGGTGAGCAGTATGGATATAGGATACACTATTTGCGAGACGTGAAGGAGTATCCAAACATCCTTCATATCAGAGAGCGTAGAATGCTGCAGGTGTCTGCCGAGTTTAAAGTAATGTACGCCTGCAAGGCCGAAATGTGAGCTTGCATCCTGTTCCTGCAACTGCTGTCATATTGCTCTTACCTAAAATGGCAAGAATGCTGGGGGCCCAAGAGAAGGGCTTAGTCCAGAGTCAGCTTTGACAGCCTGGACTCTAAGGGCATCTAATTGCTTACCAAAGCTATGAAAAGCAGCCAATCATCCCATGATGATGAGATGGATGGTCTTCTGCAGAAAAGTCGCAGCATAGTCGCAACGCCACTTAAGGCAATCATTGCCGAGCATATAATGACGAGATATGGCCCTCTATCCGCATTGATATTGAAATCTGGAGGTTGCTGGGTGTCTAGTAAAGACGTAATGACGTCCATAGTGGCGACAGCAGCAACAACGACCACAGCAATGGACTTAGGGTCGCATTGTTGCCTTATATTCTCAAAGCTTTGAGACGGCGAACATCCGAGGCACAGACCAACATGCTCAACGGCGCGGGCACACCATCATCTTTGTGCATTGCTCAGGCCGCGCCTGCCGCAACCTATGGGAAGAAAGCGTGCCCGTGAGGTGAAAAGGCACAGCACCTTGGCTCCAGCACCACGAAGATATAATTCCGAACTTTCAAGCATTTTCGAACTTTACTTGCTTGGAGTCGAGAACACCAAAACGTGCAGCACGTGGTTAGCTTCGGATAGTCCTCGACCGGAAGGCGCCGACGAAAAGTCATAAATGTTTGATGATTCCTAGTGCTCGGTACGGATATCAGCAGCTCCCCACCGCGGCAGGATCAGAGCACTCCAGAAGGCTTGTTTCGTTCTTCCGTGCGTCTGCCTTTGGTGAGATGCTAGCATAAAGGCACCTTGGTAGCTGGAACAACCTTGCAGGGGCGTTCCGCATTGATGGTGGTGGTGTCATGATGGATGCCAGACACCACCAGCGTTGGGCTTGCCATGGCAAATATGGTCTCGAGTGTCTAAAAACATGATGGTGTACTGATAGTGTATCCGTCAAGTTAGTGTTTCAGGCCGATCCGAACCTAAACATGCGTGAAACAGGATTGAAGCGGCGTAGACGGTCAATGAAGCCGATTGCACACCAATCGGGGCACAGTAGCTCTCAGGCAAAGGCAACGTTGCAACCTCGATAGTTGTGTTGTGAGACCGTGTGACAGCATACAAAAGTCAATGATTCAAGTCATAGAAAGTAACAACAACCCTATTCCACGTTGAAGATACATAACATATCGAGATCGTAACTCGCAGGTAAAGGCTCGGCTCATATATGCGAAAGGCAGGACAATAGAGAACGCGTACAATAGCCCACAGGAGACCCAAACCATGCACCCGTGTGGTACTCGGATCTTCCGAAGATAGAGAATTGGTCGCATCGTACGCATCCCTGCAGGAAAAGTGCTAAGCCCCGCCCTGCCGTCAAGTGATACCGCATTGCAGACAGACTGGAGAGCTGTTACGGGTTCACAAGCCGTATGGCACAGCAGCTGTCATGCCCAAATCGTTCGATTCAAGCCCACCGCAAACGCCACCCGCAAAGTGTCGACCTGCCTGATTAGTATGATGCTCAAATTTATCGCTCATATTGCCAGAGACCAAAAAGGCGGGCGGAAGTCTCTCCAGCAGTCTGTAAAGAAAGATTGAAGACAGTGAGAAGTGGAGCACACTTCTTCTCATACTCGAAAAAGAACGCTAACCTTATCGAGCCAAGCCGATTTTACTAATTAAGTCCCGCTGTCTCTAAAGAGACTCGCTGACGGAACTCATCACAACGCGACTCCATAACGCGCCACAGCTTCAGAATTGCAACATCTTCTCCAGGGATAAGCATTGTCCATAACAGCAGAACCGAAAATACCTCAGCAAAGACTTCAATTCTCTCAGAAATGAATTTCCGAGAGCTCAAGAAGCAGGATCTCATCGTTGTGAGAAGTTCAGCTGACCCTCGCAACAGCACAACGGTATGACGAACAACGATACAATGCCACTCGCCAATCGGAACTCCATGAGGATGATCAAAATTTTGATTCTCGTAGATAGAAAGATTATATCAATCGTGCCTGAAGGAGCCAAGCCACCGCCAGCCAACCTCCCTTCAACATCCTTCCCAGTTCTTCCTTCCTTCGCTCTTTACTCCGGTCTACGTTTTCGGTCCGTCTCTCGGCCAAGGCCAACACGAGCCAACTTTTCTTCCTCACTATTATGCCCCCAATTTCAAGGTCGGACACCATTCCCACGAAAAAGGCAGAATAATCATGTCACTCCACAGCTGATTGTGAGATTAATCCCTTACCGGTCGGTCTTCTGAACAATGAAGAATAATGTTCGACAAAACGCCTTCGATAGTGTCTAGATTGGGCAAAGCATTTGAATTTCGTGGAAATGTAATAGAAAAATAACCTATAAACAGCGGAAAGGTGACATTGATTGATGGTGGGTACAGGCTCGCTAACATAGTGCTCCCTGATCAGATACATGTCTTATGTATCACCGACGCCTTCATTCTCCAGGACAAGTATCACCCTGGACAACCATTCCTGTGGAAATGGGCTTGTCGAAATGTGAAGACTTCGAGACCTTAAGCTTTCCGGCAGAACCTTGCCATCAACAACGTCAACGGCCTGGACTTTCAAATCGATTAGTATTCAATTTCTCATGATACCTCCTATAACATACTTTCCAGATGCTGGTCGTCATTCAAGCTGCTAGGGTCCTCAATGATGGGATTGGACAAAGATTCCTCGCACTGTTCGGATGAGATGGACTCATATCCTTTTCTTGAGCTGTTCACCGAGCTTCGAAACACAGTCTACGGATTCTCATTCTTTAAGAATATGGGTAATACGGTTCCAGCGCATCGCTCTGATAACTAGCAACAAAGAGAACATCAGGAGTACTTCAACCATTGAGATCTACTGCTAGCCAACAAGCAAACCTATTGGGAAGGAAAGACCAACGCTTACGAGGCCTAACGGGCTCAACTGGTCACATCTCCGATAGATTACCTTTCTCGGTCAAGCAGTGCTACAATGGGATGGGAATTCCAACCACAACTGGCGTACTATGCACACAATATGGTGCACCCAATGCTTTCAAGACGAGGGTAAGAGACGATGCTTACAAACAATATGCGATGCCTAAAGAGCCCGCTGGGCAGCTTTGAAGGGAAACACGACAAATGGTTCAACAATGGTATCGAGCGTGAAGTCCCGTGCGCTCTTGTGGTCCTTTAGAGCTGTGGAATGATCTGACACTTGCGCCTGGACCAGATTCGGTATGAGTCACGCGTCGCCGTTTGTGCTTGCTGAATAACGTCGTGCTACTGCCTCAATGCATGTGCATTTGCGCTTGATGAGACGGCGCCGTGGTTGGTCGATGAATAAGTAACGGTCACGGGGAGGTTACTAGGTATGACATAGTAAGATGCTGCCTGCAAAGAACAGCACGGAAAGCATCTGTCGCACATTCTCAGGCTTTGCTGCAGATTAATCATACAGCCGTACTAAGATGGTGTTCGTACAGAATCTCTGCCTTGTTGCTCCTTGCCACCGTGTCTCGTTTCTTGAAAGTCTTTTCGTCTTTCCAAGCCTCATGAGCTGCATTATATCAATAACAATCTCTCCTCATTGGTGCAATTCGCAAATTTTTAAACTTCATACTTCTATCATTACTAAGGCTGTCGCTTAGCAGTGCTTACAACTGTTAATCTCCAACACAATCTTAGGCGCACCAACAGTCCTTCCCCCGCAAACCCTTTTGAATTCCTGACAATCTCAATCGGCTGACTGCGATGTCGCCTTCATATTTAAGTCTCATTTATTTAGTTTTCAATCTTGTCCGCTGTATGTGCGGTCGCGACACAAGCTCAGAAAGAAATTCACAAGGCAGGATCTCCGCCTCGCCAATATAGCGCTTACTGGCCCTGAAGATGCGGCCCCACCGCCCCAATCCTTCTTTCGCATTATTAACCTCTTATTATGGAATCATAACATACTTTAAATCCGTCAGTGTCCAAAAGCATCAAGGCGCGCCATTCTAAGTAGCACATCAGCCTATTATAAGCAATGGAAGGGGCTGGTCTTCTAGCGAGGTGCGGCGGTGTTGGCCAACACTGTCAGCCCCGTACAGTCAGCTAAGGCGCGTCTGATGGTCTCTGGATTAATTCCGTGAGATGAGGTACAAAAGACTTGATGGCCTCTCCTATCCTCTGTTGTAACTCAAGCATTCTCTCTCACTTAGCGAGCATTCCTCTTTGAACACATTTTCAACTCGAATTTCCTTGAGTCTCGTCACTCTTTGCTCCTTGCCAATCAGCAAAAGCACTCGTTATCAGCTTAAAGTAAGCAAGCACAACAACATCAATAACAATATCATGTACCCCACCCTCCCTCTTGCTCTCCTCACCCTCCTCCCCCTCACCCTTGCCACCAACATCCCCATCACTGTCGGTCCAGCCGCCCAGCTCGCCTTCAACCCCAACGTCGTCACCGCCAACCCCGGCGACACCCTCACCTTCAGCTACTTCCCCAAGAACCACTCCGTCGTGCAGAGCAGCTTTCAAGCTCCCTGCGCACCTCTCGCTAATGGCTTCTTCTCGGGCTTTCAGCCACTGAGCGCCGGGCCGGGACCGGTCGAGTTCGTGGTCACGGTTAACGATACGAAGCCAATTTGGATTTATTGCGCGCAGACGGAGAAGAGCCATTGCCAGAGCGGTATGGCTATGGTTGTTAATCAGCCGTTTGTCTCACTTTCCTTGAGGTAGTAGACCATGGTACCTTGCTGACATTAGTATCAGAGCTCCTCCATCTCCAAATACCCTTACTGCGTACAAAGCCGCCGCTGCTAAAACTAATGTCAGCACCGCTCCTCCTCATATCGCGGGTGGTGTCTTCATTTCTCTTAACGGCACCTCTGCTACTGGTACCTCAACTGGTACTGCGTCCAAGGGCGGTGCGTCTTCGACGGGTGCTGGTACGAGCACTAGCACTAGCACTAGCACGACGATTCCCTTTACGGGTGCCGCGGATAGGATCTCGAGCGGAATGATGGCTGTTGTGCTGGGTGCTGCTGGGGTTGCTGGGTTGGCTTTCTTGTAGGCGAGATACGCCCAGAAGCGTTGGAGGGGGGAGATTTGAAAGGATTGCACAAGAAGAAAAGAGGTACAGCAGGTAGGCAAAAGTAGCTTAATTGTTAGAAGCGTTATGTATAGAGATATGCTATAATTATTAGAAAAGATGTTTTACAGACTAATAATCGGATACATTCGAAAACATCACTTATGATCGCGCATTAACTTGAGAGCTTTGATATGTTCTTGCTGCCAGTTGCTCCATAACTGATGAGGGAGTCGAAGACTCACAATCAGTGGTTCCCTTCTTAGAATCCAGCACGGGCAAAGCTGTTAGGGTCAGTGCTGAATCGATATTTAAGGAATGTGAAACATTTAGATCGTTAAAGCCAAGCTTTTTTAGTTGTGCTCTGCTGACGAGATAATGTTTGCTCTTCCAGGTTAGAAGACTTCGGTCATAGATGCACGCCGGGATGATTTGAAGCTTCGGAAGCTTCCCTATACCGATTCTGTTTACGCCATGTGTTGCAACTGCGGACTTTGTGATAGGTTGGAATTCAACGTTAGTGTCGGCACAATACCTACATTAATGTTGAGGCTCAGTTGGCAATATCTATCAGGCGTAAAGGCGACGAATGATACATACTGATCTTGTTAGAGCATTGTGAATGCGAGCAATCGAAAAGTATGAGCTGACTGTGTACGGTTCAGAGTGGCTATAGAATCATATGTATGTTCGCCTAAGTCGATATATTCAGGCAATGATTCAATGACGGGTATGATGCGTAAGTTGGTCGCGCGTAGATTGTCTAGCTGCACAAAGATCATACGCAGCATTCCCAGAGGCAGATCCAGCGCCCCAAGGGAGACGCAGTATTTTTGAAGCCTTAGATGCGAGCGTGGGTTATGATACTGTTGCTTGTTTGTATTGTGAAAGGTCGATTATATTGCCTTGGATTCCGCTATAAGCTTCAATCAACCATCGGGCCTTGAGATTATTTGACACTCATTACAGAGAGAATGAGCCCGGAGGGTTATGCAGTTGTGTGAGTCATGCCATATTACGTCAAGCCTTCACTACGTTACATCTGGGGTTGGAACCAATTGGATCAGAGCGCTCATGCTGCAGTAGCGAGGGTACCGGCTCCTTCGAGTATAGATAGTCTGCTTACTCGCGAGGTGGAAATTTTTCTCTGACAACTACGCGCAACACTAAAAAAAAGCCCCCATCGTTCTATAGGATAATAGCGAGTCTTCGTATATTAGATAGCGTGGTAAGAGGGAGTTCTCATTACTGGTTAGACCATCTGTGCTAAGTCTGCTTGAACAGAAGTCGCCACAAGACACATCAGTTATTATGGCGATCTCGGAGGATCCATCGGAAGTCTGGTATGATGCAAACTGTCATTGTGTAGCCATCAAGTACAAAGTCAAGCTTCCGCCTCTTCACAGCCAAGACATCACAAGCTGCAATTGTTCCATTTGTTGCAAGAATGGCTACCTGAACGTCCGCCCTAAGAGGAAAGACGTCGTCTTCGTCCAAGGCGAAGACTTGATCAAGGATTATGAATTTGGGAAGAAGCAATACAAGCATAAGTTCTGTCCAACATGCGGCTCATCTCTTTTGGTCGAGCCGCTTATGGAGGATAAGGAATGGATGGCGATCAATGTGCGTTGCTTGTCTGTGCTCCACTTTTGACAACGATGCTGACTGCACTAAGGTACGGATGATTAAGGATATCGAGCTAGACAAGCTAAAGTACTGGTATTTTGATGGACGGACCAAGCTGGATCCTCCGTACGAGGCGTGATGTCAAGTTTTTGGACAACCTTCAACGTCTTTGGCAATAAGCATTGTCTCAACACAGTGTTATTGCGTGTTCGTCTCTTTTCAGACTTTACAGTCAGCGCCATGGTCTTGGTCATGAGAACTTCTGTACGCACGACACAACATGTAGCTTAATGGACTATTTTGCGGAAAGGTAACATTAAAATGCGGACAACAAAGCTCCAGACCAAACAAACAGGCCTTGCAAATACATCGAGCTTCTGTAGGATACTGTAAACTTGCTGGGTCTTTAAATTGGCTGGTGATAGTTTACAGACGGAAGTACTCTATGTCAGAAGTTAAAAGAGAACAGTGTGGCATGAATATGATCTATCGGCACCGTTCTTCGGGGCTTCTAGCGAACAATCCCTGTGCGCGGCCCGCACTTGAGTACCGTAAATGTCGTTGGTTGGCAGGGTCTTGGGCGTAACAGTACATGTGGTCATCAGAAGACGTATGATGAACCGACTCTCCAAACAGAGAAGATATCTCGAGGATGTCTCTCTAGCAGCGTCCTGCGTCCGCGCCTTTTCAGCTATCAGAGGCACAGTATTCTAGCCTATGGAGATGATAAGATAAGGATGGCTTCTAGGTGTACACCCCTAGCTTCTCCGACATGCGCTCCTGCTCATGTTGGCCTCTTATCCTGTAGCACTTTCACGTCTACCCAGTCTCGAACCTCGCATTTGCATCATCAATACGGTCTCTGTACAAAGCTGAGACTGTTTCATAGCCTTGTCTTCGTGTGAGTCAAGCCGTCATAACTCTCTCAACCTGCTGGCGGACAAAAGATCTCCTTATCGAGTCCTACAACTTTCCTTCTTCGGCAGGATCCACGTAACGAGTGCTCTGGTCGTGTCTTCTACCTTCTGTAGAGCAGGAATCTGCAATTCCTTTACCCTAATATGCTCTCGACAAGGGGGCCCGAGGCTTACAGCGCCTCACAGAGCCTCATAGTTGCTATAGGTCACATTGTCCCCTAAAAAGAAACCTCAGGTCTCTACCTATACCCTTACCAACCATGGAACTCGTCCACAAATACAACCTAGCCCACCACTACCACACCCACCGCCTCCTCCATCTTATCAATGCCCTCGCTGGCCTGTCCATATTCTTCTTCGGCTACGACCAGGGCATGATGGGCGGTGTCAACAATGCCGAGGACTACTACGACAGGACAATGCATTTCGGGCACAAAGATCCTGAGACTGGTGCCGTAGTCGTTACGAACACTCTACTGCAGGGAGGCATCGTAAGGTCCCACCCCAGAACGCATTGTCTATGGTACTGATAGTGACCAGGTCGCAGCATACTACCTCGGCACCCTCATCGGCTGCCTCATAGGCGGCTCCATCGGCGATACCCACGGCCGCATAAAAACCATAGCCCTCGGTGCCTTCTGGGCAGTCATAGGCGCCATATTCCAAACCTCCGCCCAGAACGCCAGATGGATGATATGCGCACGCCTCCTCAACGGCCTCGGCACTGGCATTCTCAACGCCATCATCCCCGTCTACGCTTCCGAAATCTCCCCTCCCACCACCCGCGGGTCCTTCATCGCTCAAGAATTCACGCTCAACATCTTCGGCGTCTGTTCCGCATACTGGCTTTCCTACACCCTTTCCCTCCTTCTCCCCTCCACCTCTCCATTTCTCTGGCGTTTCCCAATCGCGTTTCAGATCGTTCCGCTTTTGGTATTATTTGTCTCGGTGTGGATTTTTCCCGAGAGTCCGCGGTGGCTTGCTAAGGTGGGGCGGGAGGGGGAGGGCCGGTGGGTGTTGGGGAGACTGAGGGGCGAGAATGGGGGTGAGGTGGAGGGGGAGTGGAGCGGTGTGGTGGAGGAGGTAGAGGTAGAAAGTAAGAATAGCGGGGTGCAGAATTATGTGACGATGTTTTTCGGGACTGGGGAGGGGAGTGAATGGTTGCATATTGGGCGGCGGGTGCAGTTGGTAATATGGTTACAGGTAATGCAGGAGTGGATTGGAATTGCGGGGGTGACGGTTTACGCGCCGACGATATTTCGGATTGCTGGGATTGGCAACGGGGATAGTGGGTGGGTTTCTGGGTTGAATAATACGGTTTATATGGTTAGTATGCCTTTTTTTCCCAGTACACTTCACGGACACTCGGAGATGATCCTTTCCTGGTGCAATTTCATTAATAAGAGTATAGTTCTCCACCCTCATCTGCGTCTTCACCCTTGACCGCATTGGCCGCCGCTGGACGCTTTATTGGGGTTCTGTCGGTATGGGGATTTCCATGTTCGCAGCTGGGACGTTCTCTCGTCTTGGCATTGAAAACCCAGGCGATGCCGTTAACCAATATGGAGTCACTGCTGTTTTCTTCATTTTTCTATTCACCGGTATTTTTGGTGCTACATGGCTTACAGTGCCGTGGCTTTATCCGGCTGAGATATTCCCATTGGAAGTCAGAGCGAAGGGGAATGCGTGGGGCGTTGTGGGGTGGAGTATTGGGAACGGGATGTTGACGCTATTATGTCCTGGTGAGTATATCCTCTCGGCTCTCTACGTATGTGTGGGATATAAGAGTACTGATTGATCATATAGTTATGTTTGACGCTCTCCACGAAAAGACGCTTTATATTTTTGGCTTATGTAATATCATCACCATTCCCATGGTGTACTGCTTATATCCCGAAACCAACCAACGCACGCTAGAAGAAATCAACCTCGTTTTCTCTAGTGACAGTATCTGGACTTGGGAAGCTGAACGCAATTTCGAGAAATTGAAAACGCAAGGCTCGGCTGGGCTCTTACCGGCTGGTGGTGGTGAGGGAGAGCAACCTTTGCTTGATCCCGAGACTGGATTGCCGAGGGAGAGTGATATGCCGGCTATTCTGAACGGTACAAGCGGTAGTGATGAAGTCCTAAAGGAGGCGCAGGTTAAGATGAAGTACGTATCTTCTTCACGTTCATGAGTGTGTTTTGGCAGGCTAACTCTTTGATAGAAGGTTAGGAGGTGCTGAGGAGGGGCAGTGGTTGCTTGAAGAAGGCGGAAGTTGATGCAATGATGATAAGAGATGGAGCATACAATATATATATATATATAGTGGGAAGCTTTTCCCAGTCCATGAAAGGAGAATTTGTCGAGGGATTAGAGTTTAAGACATCTAATCTCTAAAAATAGATTTCTATACATAATAAGCAGGTATTTGAAAGAAGACACTCATTTCTTCAAAGTTCAAGAGATTCAGGGTTTAGAGTGTGAATATTTAAGGTACGGGGATGAACTCCCGTATTCGATAAACACTCGACAGGATATATTTACTGCTTTCAATCTTAAGAAACCCTTGAAAAGAGAACGCTAAAAGAAATCTTGCAATCTATCATGCTTGCGATATCGGTCTATATGCATCGATATGACAAATTGGCAAAAGGCCGTCTAGCCGATGGGGCAGGGGATGCGCAGGACCCTGCGTGGTGCTCTGCTTAGACCTTACTTCCTTGCATGCAGTCTCGGTTCCGATGTCTCGGAAGTAGTGAAGCTGCATAATGCGTAGCAGCGATCTAGAAAACAACCTTGAATTTTTATTGGCTGGAGGTCACTGAGAAGACGTCGGAAGTTATGTGGTTTTCCCTCGAATTACAGAGGAGGAATTGATGGATTTCGGAACAACGTCCCTGATGCCTCTCACGTGATTACGTGTTACACGCCGATAAGCTTAAATTGTAAGACATTACGAGTAAGATGATATATGACATGATGTATAACATACACGACCAGGGACCTTCTTCTCTCGCCCTCTGTTGACTGCAAATTTCCATTACATATCGAGACCTTAGCTGTTATCATCATTTTTATAACATAGATGCTACCATCCGGCTAAGGTATCCAATCAGAATACTCCAGGATTTCCTGCAGCAAGATGTGGACGCATTCAGACATCTGATCGATTGGAGGAAACGGCATGGAAAGTTAAAGTGGCCCATCCAACTGCATAAACTTTGAAGATCTGCATCCGTCACATATAATTCTTATCATATGTAACGTCTCGTGAAACATTTTGGTTGTTGATGGAGAGCTGCCACAGGAGCAGGACATTTCCTTGGGGCCATATCGCGGATCCCTAAGAATGTGTACCGTTGCATCTGGCTACAGGGTCATGGTCGATGCAGGCCGTCACCTTGTCATCTACAGTTCTTTGCCGGCACTGCTTCGGCGCGAATTTCCGTGGAAGGGTATGTGCCGAAATCGTTTGCTTAGACTGGTCCATCACAGCAAGTGTGCTCATCCTGTCATTGTCCTATTGGCATGGGTGTCTGCGTCGGAAAGAGACGGTATCGGGTACTGACATGGTATAGGGGCTTTGGGGACATCACAGAGACTGCTGAAGTTGTCCAGCGACAGACAGCCACCTTCACTAAGGATTCGAGATACGCTCCTTCACCTCTCCATTCTGTCCTGCACGTTACCTTCCCGCAGGCTCCAGCATCTTCACGCTCTACTTCACAAGAAGGACCCTTCACCGCTCTTTCCTTCACAATGTCAAATGTGATCAGAGGAAATTGACAGCTCACGATCCCAAGCCGCTATAAGTTTCGGGGGCTTTTCCCCTTTAACGGTCTTGAACACAAGACTGATTTGGCGAGCTCCGCATGCGACTAGTGAGAAACGAAGTGGGGCAACGTTTTCACTGCCAGTCGTGATTGGCAGCTGAGTCGATTGTGGATGCCCATGATTGGCAGCTAATTTAATCGATATCTGCTGCTAGCCGTAAAGAGGAAGGCGTCATTACTCATAGGTCGTGGCTTCTAAAAATTAGCGTAATCGTGTGTCTGTCACAGATTTAGAGTTGTGACGCGTTGAGGAAGTTGAGATGAACTTCTCCACCACCACTCGCCCTCCTCCCTCCTTGTTTCTGCACAGCTCCTCATGCATCCTTCTTCCAAGACATGGAAATGGAAAGATGGGCTATCAAACAAGCGGAATCGTCCTTCCGCCCACGATTTCTTCGACGAGTCAAAGAAACGTGCAAGACCAGAAGATGCGAGAGTTGTGAGTCGTGATTGTTCACCCAAGACATCTCGAGAGAGTGAATCTGTCACCCGTGGAAAAGCCGAGGATGCATCATTCACACCTCATCCTGAACGTCAAAACTTCCAGAAATCACGTCAAGAATCCCCTTTGTTTGTTTCCTCAGCCAGCGAATGTCAACAAGACAACCAAACACACTCATTTACGACAAGAGACTATCCTTTGAGCCCACTTTCCCATAGCCCAGAGCACATGTCGGATGGATCTAGGAAGCCAAGTAAACGGGGTAAGTTATTTCCCTCAATTCATGCTTAAGGGGCGTTTCGACAAGACTGTCATTGACTTATCTACAAACAATACTAATAATGCCAACAGCGAGTAGACAGACCCTCTATGGATCATTTTCCACTGGAGAGATTAGTCGATCATCTCGAGTGAGCACCTCTGAGACTGAGAGAGGTAAATATAAAACCCTAGACAGACCATTCACGCGGCATTACGTGATCTAGCAGGTACGGCTATTGACAAGGCTTAGAGTATCCCATGGCTCCATCCACAGCCATTGCAGCCAAGTCGAATACACCAGTCACCCGCAAAACACCTTCGCAGGCGACCTCTCAACCAACGCAACAACTAGCGATAGTCGAAAGCCTCGCAGACTTTGCAAAGTATATCACTTCTGCCAGTACTTTGGAGGTTAAACACGACCTTCTTAAACAGCAGGCGGCTGCCGAAGAGCAAAAACGACATCGCCTGCAGAAATCCAAATCCAGTTTCGACTTCTTTGACGATGACGATGATTACAGAGCAGAAGCTGTAACCAAATCAGCCGCCCGCTTGGAACAGCAGATTCAGGTTCATCAAAATAAGCAGCTTGAGATCGCTAGTACTCTAGCAGCAAATCTCCAAAGCGGCCAAGCCATACCTCCTCCAGGGTCCGACAAATCCGAAACTTTCAATGAAGGTGATGCCATCAAGGAGGAGCTTGCCAAATTAGACGAGGAGCTCAAAAATGCCAAAGCAGAGATTGCAGATCTCAAGCAAAAGTCGTTGGTTCGAGTTGATCTTGATAAGCACTTAGATAAATTCGTCACTGGGGATGATCTTCAATACCATGTCAAATCTACAGAACAGCGCGTCGATCAGATCATGGCTGATTTTCAGAAAGATTCTCAAGCAAATCGAGATATGAACGATCAACATACCAAACGACTTGATGGTCTCAACGTTCGTCTTGAGGAAAGAGAGCGAAACTTCAACGGTTTGGCTGAGAAAATCAGAGATCAGGAGACGACCGTTGGGCTGTTGGAGGCGTTGGTAAGAGGAAACAGCAATAACAACGACCCTGGCCTAAAGACGCTTATCATGCACGAGTCCACTAGGCTGTCAGCTGTGCAGGCTCGGATGCAGAAGACAGAGTCCGACATGCAGCAATTAGGGGATAAAGTCTCTCAAATGCACATGCCACAAAGCCCTGATCATAACTCAACATGGAGGAAAGACCTTGACTCACTTCGGCAAGAGATGAACTTTTTGCATAATTCCCACCTTGAACAGCAGAAAGCCGAATTCGACTTCCTAGCCTCGGATCTTGAGAGGCTCGACGATGACGCTAAGAAACACGCCAAAGAGATAGAAGACTTGGAGCGGTCTCAAGCTGAGAAGATTGAAAATCTAAAGCATTCTCTGAGCACGGCATCCCGTCCACAGCCGCCTCCGACACCGCCATTGACGAATATGCCATTCATCCCGGATGAACTATACCAACGCAAACTCAAAGAAGTCGATACAAGGTTACATCGATTAGCAGAAACACAGAAAGGACTAGATCAATTCAAGGAACGATTCGAAATGACCCTCAATCATTTAAGTAATCGAACTACTGCTGTGGAAACTATGTCCGTTGCACAACAGCAGAAATTTGACGGCCTGACCACAGATCACTTATTCACAAGCATCATCAATCATCTGCATAATATGTACCCAAATCTGCCTGTGAACATCGCTGCCCGCGTGTCCGAAGTCGTATCAAAGCAACATGCCTTCGAGCATTTCCTAGGAGGCATAACCCAGCGACTCAACCAGACCGACTATCGACTCAATCAGGCGGAACAGAGACACGCGGTGGTTCAAAATCACTCGATTGAGACGGCGAAAATTCTCGACGATCTGAAACCGGATCTGGCAAGGTTAAAAGACGTTGTTCTCGATCAGAGAATTCATGATCGTGTAGATCAACTTGGCGAGACGACTAGGTCTATCGAAAGACGACTGGAGATTCTTAAGACTGAGTCTAGCGCGGAGATCGAAAAATACTCTACCAACGTTGCTGCTATACGTTCGGATATTGCCGTCTTGAAAGAACAGCCCCAAGTTGCGATGGCGACCATGGAGGACTTACGGAGGAGAACGTCGACTGCTCAAGATGAATCTTCCTCGGACTCAGATGCACCATTGGGCAAAAAGAGAAAGCGGGCCAGGACATAGGAGATCCGGATACGGACGACAGCTGACACAACTTCTAGATCAGGCTTTATGCTCACGGCATCTCAGATTGATGGTAACAAAGTATTGTTGCAACGGAGCTGAGTTCCTGTGGAATTCCAGAATGTATGGGATGGTTGTTTCCTAGGGAAGCTGGGTGATATGGAGGAACTTTGCATTTTACGATACCCACTCAGCTTGTAATAGCTCCAAGTGGAGCAGACAGGAGTTCTCTATATAAGTTACAGCAGTAGTAATTATGATCACTAAAATATAAGGGTTCAAGCTGGCTGTGTAGAAGTCCACATAATCGAACGTAATGAGTCGGTCTAGTCCGCTTTAGCCCATTTCTTCTTGGCGGACCGCTAATTTTACCCTCATCCTTCCTTCACAACCAAGGTATATTTCATTCGACTTCATTCACCTCTATAGCGCTATAATCCCTAGCTATGCTACATGCTTCCTTCACACTCTGAATAAGGAGTCAGTTCTTTTCGATCTTGGCACCGTCTAATGATAGGGCTGGGGACGGAAGATGATTACGGCTCTGCTCTTGCAGTACGTTAGATTCGTGGGGGAAATTATGAGATGATATGTTCCTTTGATAATTCAGTAGTGCATGAGTGAGACAGGCCTGGAGTATTCTGTACGCCAAAGTTGACTGAGATAGGGTCTTTGCACGGTGGTAAGACCATGGCCATGAGTCTCTTCTCTCGATTAATCTATAATGAATCGTCATATCTATAAGCAACGTGTATGGTTCTGTTAGAATTGACCAAGGACGCCTGCTCCTCGGTGAAGCAAACTTTCGGTATATATTACAAGTCTGCTTCACACGAGGACTCTCTGTAGATGCAGCCCATCTGTTATCCTTCCAAATTTTGCCTGCCACAGATCTGCAAAGTAGGTCTCCCTGGGCCCCCAAGGCCCCTTATGCGCCGCTCTTGGGAGTTCCTTCATCCCTTTCACTACGTACGTGGATGAGAGGTTCATCGCTGGCACAGAGTGTAGTATCTCGGAATGCTCCAACCGGGGGATAGCAGACGTGTATCCATTGTCCTTCAGATACTTCAGTAGTCTGCACACAAGCAGGGCGGTAGCGTCGGCACCAAGCGTCCAGGATGCGTTCGTGTAGCCGATAACATATGCCATATTGGGAGTGTCTTGCAGCATGGCGCCTTTCCAGAGGAACTTCTCCCCAATTCTGATAGGCACATTATCAACGAAAAGCTGCGCGCCGCCAGCGGTCTTCAGCTTTAGGCCTGTGGCGGTTACAATAACGTCCGCATCCAGAATCTGGCCCGAAGCGAGCTGTATACCATTCTCGACCACATTGGTAATTCGGTCAGTAACCACGGACGCTTTACCAGACCGCATCGCTTGGAAGAAATCACCGTCTGGACAAAGACACAGTCTTTGCTCCCAGGGGTTGTAACGAGGTTCAAAATGAGGATTGTGCGGGACGTCTTTTGGCAGCTCCGGAACGGTGGCTTTTTTGATCAGCTTTCTAGCCGCTGTGGGAAAACGTCCGCAAAACTTGACGAACAAGAAGCTTTGAAGCAAGAATCTGTATCTGGTGATGCGATGTGCAATCCAGGGCGGAAGCCACTTGCCGATAAAGCTTGCAAACTTATCGACTGAAGGCCGGGCGAGTAAGTAAGTAGGACTACGCTGGAGCATAGTGACATGGGATGCCTTTTCTGCGAGACTAGGAATCAAGGTCACAGCCGTGGAGCCGCTGCCGATGACTACGATTTTTTTGTCTGCATAGTCAAAATCTTCCGGCCAAAATTGCGGGTGCAGAACGGTCCCTTTGAAGTCCTCAATGCCGGTAATTGTAGTTGATAAGGGCTCATCGTAGTCGTAATACCCAGTACTCAAGATGACAAAACGCGCATGAAGATATCTTTTCTCGCCACCTGCATCAACCAGCAAAGTCCACATCTGCTGGTCCGTTGACCAACGGGCTGATACGACTTTCTGATGGAATTGAACCTTGTTGTCAATGCCGTACATTGCAGCTGAATCACGAATGTACTTGCGAATCGAGTCGCCGTCTGCAATGTACTTTTCCTGGGACCATGGCCGCCATTGGAAGCCAAAAGTGTAGAGATCAGAATCAGAACGAAAGCCTGGATAACGAAAGAAATCCCAGGTTCCTCCTATTCCCCCGCGCGCTTCAAGAATAGTATAGGTCGTAGATGGCAGATCTGTTTGTATACGATAAGCTGCGTTGATGCCAGAGATACCTGCCCCAACTATTATGACGTCTAAGAGGTCGCTGGAGATTATCTCGGAGTCGCTCATGTCGTCCATGACAGCGATCCACGGTGTATATTAAAACAAATAGCAGATATGCTGTTGTTTGTACATGGGTTCAGGCGCAGGCTGCATGATTCCCAAAGAAGGAGATATCATTCCACTAGAGGAAGATCTGACATGCCGAGGTCCACCGAACCCCAAAGCCAGCAGCCACCTGCAGCTAAATCATGCTGTGAGGTCTATGACGGTCGTATATTAGCCATCCTTCAGCCGTACCAATTGTAAAATTGTTCGAGAATCAGCTGTGTGTCCTGTGCTCTGAGCAAAGTAGCCAGTGGCTTGTCATTTCCACCAAGATGTGTCATCGGCGCCCTTCCGTAACCCGAATGAGTCCTATATGAATGCTAGTGGATCGATTGTTCTGAAATACAAACGAACTCATCTTTGTGAAACGTAGAGAACGACCTTCCTTTCTGTCGTCTGGCTCTAACACGAGAACTGTGCACAAATGTCGTCTGACAGCCATGGTTAAAGGTTAAAGATTGGAACAATTAAAGTGCGGCGGGGTAAGTAGACGAGCCCTGGAGGACATCCCTGTCACTAAGGTTCTCGGGGCGGCTCCCGGGGCCGCCATCACTATCACAGATACGTACCTTTTCCCTATGCTCAAACGTGGAAAATGGGAGCTTGCCGTAGAGTCCCCAGTTTCTATTGCAAGTATGTGAAAACTGTTGTTCGAGATATTGCAGTACTCAAAGTCGATGATATAGACATGTGCTTCGATCCTCCCATTTCTCGTGAAATACCAAGACCATGCACCTTCTGCTGCCACTAAATACTCCATGCCTTCTACTTTAGTTGCTCGAGATTCGACACCTTTACATCCCAGTCCGGCTTTTCTATGCTACAACGCTGCGTTCCCTCTCTTTTTGGCTGACATATATTGGACAAGGTCGTGGGAGGCGATAAAATTTAACGTCTTCAACATGCCTTTCGTAAAAATGGGACTTATGCCTACATTGAGAGCTATCAGCTTTATAGCCAAACATCAATTATTTCTGTTTAGCCCATTTCGAGACTTCGCGATGTTTTATGCTCCATACGAAGAACATTTGCTCGTGGATGGGACCCACTGCTTTGGCTGCCTTTGAGTAGATTGATGGCGACAAGCTTTCAGCCACCCCAACGATCACTACCTATACAATGTGTCATTCGTCAAATGCTGTCTCACTTTCTAGAATTTCAGCGCCACACAAGCATAAAAGCCTGTGGAATTTTTCTTCAAAGGCTTAATCTATGGAGCATATCTACCTTCCAATTTCACCATTCTCTCATTCCTCAAACATCACGAAACATCTTCCACTACTACCAAAAGCTCGTCCACACAGAAACAACTACAAGCAAAACCTGCAAACACCAATATGAAGTTCACCATCTCGATCATCACCGCATTCGCAGCGCTCGCCGCGGCGTAAGCTCCCCATTCCCCTAACCCGCCTTCCGAACTCCCAATACAGTTCCATACCCACAGCTAACACAAACCCCAGTGCACCAGCCGAACCCAGCGTAATCTGGGACCCCCCCATCATCTGCGGCACCGATTCATTCCTAATACCCTGCCCACCCACTCCAACACCCACAACAACCCACGCTCCAGAACTCCTAACACCATATGCAGCCCCCGCACCCTGTACCACCACGTTCTGGACCAACGTCCCCCATCGCCACAGCATGCGAATGTTCTACGCCAGCACCGTCACAGCTACAGAGACGGTCGATTGCAGGGGTTGTGAAGCAACAAGTATGGATTGGCATAGTAGTCATCATTGGGGCCATGGGCCGGCGGTTGCTGATAGTTTGACGATGGAGGTGACGACTACGACGGAGTGGGCCTGTGCTGCTAGTCCAACTAATTGAGGAAGATTGTGTTTGGAGGTGGGTACGGTGGAAGGTGGGGATATGGATGGAGTTGTGTGCTTCGTTGGATTTGTTTCACTTGTTTTGGAGTGCTAGGAGGTGCCTCTTTTAACAATGGAATGTGTTCACATCCAAATCTCGTGTCATCTTGTAGATCACCGTTTTCGTAATGTGCTTTCAGGTTGCATTTGGTAATTTCGGCCTCCTCGCACCTTTTGGAGAAACATATAAATTCTGTTGCGTACGCTGCGGCTCTCTGGGCGATCCATCGGGAGCGCAAGTATACTCACAGGCATTGCTGCTTGGTGACGATGTCTTAGTTGCTTAAGATTTGCATAATGAGCAGTGACTTCTAAGGCTTGTCCCTTAAACCATCGCCTAGTCTAGGAACCTTCGAGGTGAGCTACGCATGGGAAGGACTGTGAAGACTTTTCATTGCTGAGATGTACAGATAGTTATAGCGCCTTCTGAATTCTCAAAGATTTCGGCAAATGATATCGTACAATTACATACAACTTCTTAATTGAGTAGAGCATTTTTGACATATCATTCCACTCAATGTCACGGCACAACGCCATTGGCCTCCAGTTACGATCAAGCCCTTATAGAAACTGAGGCCAAGTCGCCCAATCATTGTCCGGCATATTTGTGTAATCCATCCCATCCTCCCCATTGAACATGGGATTACCACCACCATTTTCGTACAACTCCTTACTGAATAACTGTGAAAAGAGGTTCGGATCTAGCTCCATTGGGAAATCGAAAGGCCCATTCGAGATCGATGTGAATGAGTATTCTGGCTCTGGAATTGCAGAAGATGGCTGAACATCATTAAACCAAGAAGGAGCTTGTGTCAAAGGAGGCGGAGGCGAAGCCGGCTCTAGAGCATTACCATCGAAGGTATTGCTAGTACAAGACTTGCTGTTGTCCTGAAGCAAGTTGAAAGCGCTGAGAGGTTGTGGCTTGTGGGGCGTAAGATGACTGTCTTGCGAGAGGGTTTCGGAATCTGAGGTCATGGTTGCACGTGAGGACATGACAGAAGTCGAATCTTGAGATGGGCTCACTCCAACCACTGAGGCTGAACTCTCTGATTCCTGCTTTGATAGGGCCGTTTTGCCGGATTCTAGGGTCCCATTCTGCCCACTCGTCGTATTCAGTTGAAGCGTATGCTTCTGGAACCAGAAATTGAGGCTGGTGAGGACGTGCAGAAATCTGAAGGAGATATCATCTTTCTTCTGGCTAGCCGCTGATGCAATCTTGTCCATGTAGGCAATTACTCTCTCAGAGTAATAGAGCACTTTGCAGTCCCCCGGGCCAATAATTTTGCCTAGTTCACTTGATGGAGTACTGGCAGATATAGACAGCTTCATGAGTATCACAACAGCGTAGCAAAGCCTAATCCATAGTAGTCTAGGGCAGGCTCTCACAGCTTCAATGCTCATTCCCAAGAAAATCTCTATGACACGTTGAGAAGAGCTGATGCATACCATGATGGCGCTAACATATGGTGGACCCAGTCTTTTGCTACTGGGCCTTGTCGCTTCGAGAGAAAAAGGTGGTCGAAACTCATCGGCGTCGTAATCCGCATGAAGCGCGATCTCGTGTAAGTTGACGTTGTTGACATGGTAACTGATCTCAAGCAAGTCTAATCCAGAAGATCAGCGACCGCAAGCTCCACGAGACCAAAGCGTACGTACCATTGAGTATTTCGGGGCTGGACGTGACCTGAGTCTTCCACGCTGCCAATTGCTTTTCCGCACCTTTCAGCATAAGCTGAGCACGCTCATCGTCCAGGCTGACAGTGTCGTCCGAATTGTTCAAGCCCAGCGACATCGCACAATCTTCGATGATGTGTTGAAGCCGAACCCATGCAGTAAATCTTTTGTCTGTTGGCGCTGCTTCTGGCGATGTTTCAAGAAAGTCAACACATTCTGCCATCCAACTTGTGAAACGTAACATGTTCGGAAGCTGCAGACCTATCGCCGTACTACATGCACTGATTAGCATCGTAAGATTGTCAACACATCACATCACCCACCTTGCGCAAAAGGTATAGCATGCCAACAAAGCCCGGCGGCCCTCCACTGAACTGCTATCAGATGCGCGTTTCTTTGCTATTGCTTCTTTGGCCATTGAGATATGGTACGAAGCATCTCCCTTCCTAATTTGCCCAACGTCGGCCGTAGCAATTGCCTCTTGCGTTTGGTATTTTTCGATGATAGGCTTTGGTCGTTTTCCAAGACCAAGGTCCAGAGCCATAGTAGCTGTTCAGTATCATGGTTAGAATTGAGGCGGTACATGGAAACAAATGCTGTAGCAAGAAGACATACCTGCCATATGGATCTGCTGATGAAATTTGAGTTCCTTGAAACTATTAACGCTGTTAGCCCTTGAATTAGAAAGGTTCAGAAATAGATGTACCTTTTTGGAGGGTATGGCCATAGTATGGAAACACAAAGCGCTTGAATTAATTCGATACTCTTGTGTCCTTGGATAGTAATCTTCGTGGCATATAACTCTTGTGTCTCTTGGTTGAGCTTGAAGTGAAGAACCGGATCAGATGTCGCCGCGCTTGCCGCAAGCACGGCTAAGAAGAGTATTGGCTTGGTCTTGCGAAGCTCATAAGCCGTACAGCTTATGGGAACAACGGGGCAATGTGGCATGAGAAGATTGGTATATCTGTCGACAAGTTCTGTCGCCTTGTCCATACTCAATAAGCCTCTCTCGACTACATCTGGCCACATCGAGTCTTGCGTGGTATCCTCGCCGATAGCCCAGCTTTGCATGATAGAATTTGCGGATTCTGAGGATCGAGTTTGCGATTCATTGATAGACCCTTTCCAGGGACACATATCGCCAGTAGTAGGAACAGGATTATTCTTTTCATTCGATGTACGTCTCCTGCTTCCCTCTTCGTTTTCCACGCCTTCAATGTCTCGTTCGGCACTCAATCCTGAGCCTCCTCTACCATTTTCTAGTAACATACTGAGGCCACGGACCTTCTCTTCCAGTTCCTTGACCCTAGTATCAGTACGTTTGCGTCGGCGTGTCTTGCTATGAGTGGTGTACACGCAATCTCTGTTAGCTCTGGCGCATCGTTGACATCTTGCCGCCGAGGACGATTCATTTGCCAAGCATCGGACCTATGAGAAATTGTCAGGTCCATCTCGAATACACGGCTATCATTGGAACTTTACCTTTCTTAAACGGCAGGCATCACAAGCTCCTGTGCTACTTTGAGAGCTCTGTCCCGTAGCTTTTCGTGCGCTACGATCCTCTGATACCGTAGGTGTTGATGGAGCATTAATTGCCTGCTCAAACGCCCCTCCTAATCCAGCCATGTTAATGTTAGATTTAAGCGTACGTGTAGTGGTCGTTGGCGACACTATCTATAGACATCATTGACTCATGCGTCGTGTAAGCAGGCGGGATCGGGACTGCTATCGAAGGAAGTGGACGGTGGAGTCTGATTCAAGGCGTCCTTGGTTGCTAAATCTTGAACAGAGAGTGAAAACTATGTTATAACTTACGGTGAACAACCAAAAGTCCTGATTTGCGCTGACCGTTTCAGAAGTAGCCTTACCCTTCCTAGCGAGGTAAGCTGCCCCCAGTAGAGGATCTAGGGTGCTTTAATGACGCAGGCGCCCTATCAACTCCCATCTAGGCAGCCGTTATCTACTTGTAAGTACCCCTCCTCGCCCTCCAAGGTCATGACTCGTAGGGCTGTCATAGCACGCTAAGATTCCTAGTGCAAATCAGGACTTTTGGTGTTGCTCTCCGTACATGTGCGAGGCTGTTCCTACTAGCTAATCCTTTGTTCAAGGTAGGAAGCTTAAACCATCTATCCCTGCTCGGCGTTAAGGCTTTGCTCGTCAATGCTGCATCACGTTGCCTGCATTTCCTAGACTTCCACTAACAAAGACTACCAGTACTGCTCCATATGCAACACAAGCTGCAAAGAGTACCAAACGTCTAACATCAGGTAGCCGGTCTTATTGGAATTATGCAAGCCGGCTGTCAGTCTTTTTAGCCTGAGGGTTATAGGTGAGATTTCTGACTTGAATTTTCGGATCGTTGACAAGTTTTAAACTTGTTAAAGAAACGATTGGGAAGAAATATCGAAGAAGCTCGTAGTGCTACTAGATTTTCAGCATTGTCTAGGGTGCCTTGGCTGCGAACCCAGAGCATTAGGAAAATCTCCTCGGGGCCTTCGTACATTATCGAAGACGTTTCGAAACGCTTCAAGCGTTCTGTTTGCAGCTGCTCAAATGACTGTCATGTGATATAGTCGACCAGCGATGATTAAGTGTGAATCGCGACAGTCAATCCGCAGCCACCTCCAGTATGGTACTTCCTATAATCATTGAAGCGCTCAATGATATTCCAAGGCCAGAGTCGGTTTTGAGGCCGATGTGATTGCTGAAGACATCGTTTCATGCCTGGAACTAGGTGTGGACCGTTGTGTAGAACACCCAAAGGTTTTCAGGATTGCTAATCACCGATTGGCCAAAGCTCCTGGGTCGAATCAGCATTGCCTGTGCTCTTGTGCGATTGGCCCTCCTGAAGTTACACTGCGTATGCTTTGGCTTTCGGCACCTTATATGTCCACTCATAATAGGCATGCCTTTCCTCGATAAGACAAAGATTCTAGCAAACTATAGGCACCAAGTGCAGATGCTCGAGATCCCAACACAAGGGCCACTGCAGCTTTGTGGCGTCAACAAACCAAGACGTCGCCTGTATTGTGTTGCCAATGACCACGCGGGTCTTGGGCTTGATCTTATTCGCTGTCTTATGCTCAACACAGAAACTTTACTTTGAGTAGCGTTGAATCAAGTACTTCTGTCGTTCAGTTCGCGGACGGCAGTAGGTCTCATCTTGGTGGTGAATTGGATATGCTGGTCGTGCTCGGCACTTACAGAAGTCCTTGAATGATGACGACCTTCTATGTCTTGAACGATTTGACATGCGACCTGCTGCTAGGCAAACCTTTCTCAAAGCAGATTATCTCCATGTTCATTAAGTTAGAGTTAAACAGGAGGAGCCTTCAACCATGAGCACGGAGAAGCAAAGTCATCCTCAAGCCATTTCAAAGTGATGTGTTGAGGGGAAAGCTCAAAACAAGAAATGAAAACATAAAAAAGTCCTCCAAATGCCCGGCTCGAACCTAGGACCTCTCGTGGCAAAAGGAAAACAAAGTGGTGTTTACATTCACTTCAGGATCCCAAAATGGCAAAAGACTCACCAGCTAACCCCCTTAGAGGGAGGTAGCTGGCTACAGAAACCTTTTTAGGTTTACTTCGTATACGATTGTGTTATCAGTTTGACCTGAGCCACTGTTGTGGCCGCCTTCCGATATGTTGACCTACCTGGTGATTGGCTTACCTGGTAACCAGTTACCGCTTTTGGGCAGTGGCAAGGTTCTGGACTTAACCTAGCTGACCTTTTAGTGAAGATGGAGATTCTGGAACTTAATCCTAGCCGACCACTTCTGCCACTGCGCCATGCGGGCTGGTTTGTTGAATTGGTAGCGCTTATTGGTAAATATAAAGAATTCTTTGAATATTTTATTTTGTCCTTTGCTTTTCTTTTGCTCAGTGGTTTTGCATCCTGCGAGAGCTTAGATTATTAAGGTATCGATTGAGGATTCAAAATGCATAGTTTTGATTCTAATATTATGGTGCATCGATAAGCTGGGTGTGTTGAGAATTTGGGAGGGATTTCAAAGAGCAATTCCTACATACGTCTAGCCCACAACGAATGATCCTATGACAATAATGTACTACCCTACCTGATATACATAGATATTTATACACGCTACATAATCCTCCATCTTGAAGTAACATGACAACCTGGAACAAGGGGTACTGCCTCCACGTTATCAAGAAGGCACTCTTAGCACCATGTTGTTTCCGTCAATATAGTCCTTTCACCCCTCCAAATTCAGGTCATTGTGATTAGACGCAAAGATTGACGCCTAGTTGGAGTTCTTTGTTCGATTTTTTCATTTGTAAAGGGCCCTGTTCTCCAAGCAGCGGCAAAGGGAAGTCAAAGTACATTGTGAGGACCAATCTTAATATCGAGATCTAGTCGTTTACCCTTACATCATATCATATCGTATATACATACAACATAAATCATAACCCGTAGTCCCCATTTATATATTACAGTCCGCATCAAACCCTCTCAAACCCTCTATCTCCACCACAACGCCATCCCTAAAATCCCCAGCACCTCCAACACGAAACCCTCCACCCACAGAACCCGCACCCTCCTTCCCCCACTATTGAAGATTATATCACACCCCACCGTCGTAACCGGCACCCCCACCCCCGCATCAGTCAATGTCGTATACCCCCCAGCACACTTCCCCGGCGTCACTACCTCCTGCGGCGCCTGCGTAATCGTAGTCGTCCCGGGCGATGGCGCAGGCGGATAAGAGGTAGTCACCACCGGGACAGGGGCAGGAGCAGCATTATAGACTGTCGTAGTCGAGCGTGGAACATTATACACCGTTGTAGTGCTATATGGAACAGGAGAAACCGTTGTGGTAGTCGCGGGCTGTTGATACACTGTTGTAGTTACGTATGTAGGCTCTGGCGCTGGCGCTGGCGTCAAGACCGTCGCTTCAGTCACAGGGACGATAGGGACGACATTACCGATTGTAGAGGACGGTTCAGGTTCAGACTGGTAAACGGTGGTTGTTTGCAGTTCAGCTTGGGTTTGGTACATTCCCTCGCTGGCGCCGGGGCTATAGGGACTTCCTTCGCAGGTGTAGCCAGAGGCACAGCAGGCTACGTGCCCGGAATCGTCCCAGCCGCAGGTGGTGCCGGTGTTGCAGCAGTAAGAGGGTTGGCCCATGCTTGAGCAGGACACCTGAGAGGCAGGAAGGGGGGCGCCATTAAGGTAGATTGCTGTGAAGAAGGAGCTGGGAAATGGTGTTAGATGGGAACTTTGGAGGGACGAGTACTGAGGCAAATAGCATACCCTACTTGCTGGGCGGAGGAGAGTGGGAGGAGTAGGAGCAGGCCGAGGAGCATCGTTGCGGTCGCACCTATTCGCGTTTAAGGCGATGGCGTCATCGGATCGCTTTATTAGGGAGGGTCATTGTTATTGGCGCGGAGAGGATGTTGTGGGAGAAGAATTATATGATGATCGCATGGGAAGCTGGAAGGATGCATGACTTCGTATTGACTAGCCTCGTGGTGATGTAGGCGTCGGGCTAAGGCGTGGAAGGAGTTATCGTGGGTGGACGTTCCAGGCAGGGTCATGGGAGACAAGTTTAGAAAGCCAGAGAGGAGCTCCTCCAAGCACGAACAGGCTTTGCGGAGTTGCTTCTAGGGAGGAGCTCTAGGCTGGAAGTGGCCTAGAGGCTCGCTGGAACATCTTATCGCAAATCGAAGACTAGGGACCAATTTGGTATCGCTTCGCCTTGTGAGGCCTGGATGAGTAGAGCATCAGCAGATACACCCCTTGCCTGTCCCTACTGCGGTTGAACACAAGGAAAACCGAAACACAAGTCGATAACGTCTTCCAAAGACCCGACGCGTTGCTTCTGAACTAGCACTTACGGAGTATTGCATAGGCGACAAACCATTTGATCATGAGGTAGTGGTGGCAGCGTCTCTCACAGCCTTAATACACTTATGAAGACAGCATATAACACGGGCGTTTCATAGTCCCGACCATCATTATATCATAGAACGTACATAGAACTATAGACTTGAAAAATTTACCAACGCAATATATTTCGTCCGATCTTCCTGTTCCCCCACCCACTGCAAGCGCTTTTCCCCTCAATAACTACTTTCGTATATTCTTGGCTCAGCAAAGATGGCACCTTCTCGCTTCTTAGTTCTCATCTAGCAACTCTCTCTGTCTCACGCCATCGGTATGACAATGATACGAGCCGCGTTCAACATTCTGTCGATGGTGAGACGCATATCTCCAGTCTCATCAGGCTCGTTGTAATTCGACTTCTTTCCCAAGGGTAATTACGGCAGATATATGCAAAATTGCCAATCATTGTGGGGAATCCGATTGTTTGTCCTGTAGAAGTCGCGGACATTCCGTCATATTAGAGATTCGAGTCTGTCATCAGCGAGCAGTAATGGAGGCGCGACTCTTCCCCTCTTCACAGCCAACAAAATCAATATTCTAATCCATATATAACGGTACCATCCGTTCCTGGGAACGGAGGCCCGAGTACGTCAGGCGGACAACCTGGCGCTTCTGTGTCCAGAGCGTCGAGGTCTGCATAAGCGCACTGTTGAATTGAGAGATTGACACGGACAGCAATAAGTTCCGTGCATCACGTTTCCAGAGCTTATAGATTGGATCCTTGGTATTTTGACTGCCGGTGTCGACTTGTTGATATACAAAAAGCACAGCATTAGTCCATCTATAATTCCGACTAGTTAATTTGCAAATGGACGGAGCTTAGCTATCGACTAGAGCCGAAGCCCAGAATTCTGTGGGTGACTTCAAAGCGGTATCACAAGCAGAAGTGCGCTAGGGACCAATGAGCGAAGTCAAGCGTATCTTGATATTCATGACCGCATTATACACCGACTCGTTCGTCTCTCTAAGCGTGCCATGCAGTAAGCCTTTGCGGTGTTCAATGGTCCACCAAACGCGCATATCGTAGCAGCGAATTCGAGGCCAAGGAACAGTATATGTTCGTCAGTCCAGGTTATATAACACAATATTTGCCTTGAGTAAGAGACGGATGCGTTGATAAGTTGTCTGGATCCATGGCGGTGTGCCAGCTGACTAGTAGATTCAAGCCTTAGCCCTTGTCAGATAAGCACATCGAATCTGGCAGGCTTTGGGCGAGGATTCGCACTGGTGGTTGAAAAGGAGCTTCGCGAGCCTGCGAAGGGCCTCGACTTCATCGCGGCACGTTCTTGTCGGAAAGAGGCCGGAGCTGAGTCCTGTTTCTGTATTCACACCCTAAAGCTGTGCGCTATTGCAATTGATAGCTCGCGAAATCATTGCATTGACCGAATGCGAGGCGTCCAAGGGGTCGATTGAGGTCCAAGACTATTCACCTATCGGATGCTGGACCGTTGAGGGTGCATGGTTTCCTACACCATTGATAGCCTCACCGCCACAACCGGCATTGGTACAACTCAAGCTGCCGGGGTTTGAATTTGGCAGGGTTGCATGGCAACCTGCCACAAGCTCAACCGTATATGGGACAAACCGCTCGGGTCCAGGGGTAGAGGTAAGATAAGGCCACCAGGAACAAGTGATTCGCTGCCGAGATCCATCTGTGTCGCACATAGTGACATGGCTAGGCCTCGAGCGTGGGGTCTACTACTCCACTCGGGCCTGGTGAGCAAATGCATTGGCCCGTGCCCAACACGAGCATCATGCGGTGCTCACGCGGTGTAAAGCGGCTGGATGAAACGCAGCGATTGCAAGAGCGGTTCGAATCCTGCTTAGCTTTGTCAGACTCATCCAAAAGCATAGCGAACACTTACTAAGTGGTATCAAGAGTGGAATCATAGGTCAAGGTGAGGCGCTAGGACTGCAGGTAATAGATATGCTTATAGGCGGTGTTGACGTCCACCAACCATGTGCAAGCCATCTCAGGCCTCGAGATCAAGTCCTTTAAGTCAAGAACGCCACTCTTCCGAACTACAACGCTGATCTTGAAGGCCTGGAGCCGGAGCTGAAAGGCTAAACCGGGATATATAGGAGAGTCCAGGGGTGAAGAGCCACTAGACTCACGAAAAGGTAGATTGAGAGACCTTGATTTCACCTGCAGTAGTGTAAAACTAAGATTACGTGTGCCTTAAGAGGCACGCATCGGCCTTTGCTAAGGCACTTAGCCGTTCATTCCTCGCACAAATTGTCATCTGGACAATCCTCGACGAAATTCAATCAAGTAGGTCTATTTCTCAAGGAAAATTTGAACTCATTGAACAAAAACGTCTATATTGAGTAAGTGAGTCTCTTAGAGGAGACGTCGCATTTGCAAAGTTACAGTTGTATGAGTGTGGCGGGACTGTTACCACAACATATCAGGAATCTCATCAGTACGTGTCTCACCTGCATACTGCCTGCAGCCTACTGATCATAAAATGGTAGTGTCCAAAGATATCGAAGCTATCGCATCCACCCTCCGAAACTACGAAGAGGCCCTCAATAACTCCAGCGTGGAGGAGGCGGTGCAACTCTATACCCGAGATGGTGTCTGCATGCCGCAGCATGCTCAGTCTTTCGTTGGGATCGAAAATGTCCGCAAGGCCTACGACGGCTTCTTCCAGATGATAAAATTCAATGTCAAGTTCGAGGTCCAAGAGATCGTACCGGTAGCTCCTGACTGGGCCTTTGCGCGAACCAACTCGGCCGGCACAACAATAGTCAAAGAACGCGGTGAAGGGCACGAAGCCAATCATGAGTTATTCATCTTCCAGAAAGTGGGTGGCGAATGGAAAATAGCCCGCTACTGCTTCTGCACGACGAATCCTCCTGCCGCCTGAAGAAATGTGAGATGCAGGATGACGAGTAAGTGTTGCATGTCAGAGGGAAGACGCATGATCATGTGAGGATGGCACAGCCATTGGCGATCAGTTTTAGCAGGCAGCCTTGGTTTCATTTCCGGACTAGAATGGGCAGATTCGTTGGGTATTGGAGCCTGGACTCTAGAACCGTCCGTAAGAGGTAGAACAAAGCGAACATATGTCACCATCTTTTGGCATACCTCTCCACTAATTCGCATAGCTTGCGGACACGGTAGTCTCGTAAAGCTTCCTAATATGTCAAAGTTCTCTTCGGAGAGTGTAAGCTCCCCCGTCCGCGGTGCTAAAGGTGTTTGTTTACCTAGGTTTGAGGCACATCGATCAGCATCACGCCTCTTCGCTCCTCGGCAAAGGCCCAGATCGTGGGTTTGGATCATGAAATAAGCTTCGCAGAGAGACTTAAAGCATCACTGGCGTGGTATACGTGTCCAGTCGCGATTGAAAAAAGACATTCGCGAGCGTAGTTAATCTTGATATCTCGCTTTGGCTAGCGTAGAACAGTTCTCAGCCTTACGAGATGATTAGAAATCTGAATTCCTGAGGACCGTAAGCAACACCGAGACTTTTCGTGCAGATGAGTCAACAATGGGAATTAGAGACACTCTATGGTGTACGTCACCAGCATATCTTCGTTGATGTCTCTAGAATAGAGTTATTAAAATTGTCGCTTACGTCCATCATTCATCCGACCTCCGAACAACTCTCTAGACTCTGGGCCTCGCTCCCGTAAACAACCCGAGCACCACAAATAGCAACGAATCTCGCCACCGTGTTGACGGGAAACCGCGGTGAGGCATAATCGAGAGTGCTTGTGAACAGCATGCTCGCATCTGCAGTCATGAAAGCGCTGATTGTGCGGGATAGAACGTATATCCCTCACCCTGCGGTAATCCCGACCTTGCGATGATCTTTCTACATACGGACATCCATTGCGAAACGACACGTTCGTTCGTGAATACACTGTATAGTGCGCTGCATGTACTAGAATTGGACTGTCGGTATGCACATTACAATCCATGACTCCGCCATCTAAGAGGGGGCGACTGCCGTTATGAGGGAAAGTCTCGTAGGGTTACGGCAATGTATGGCTTTTCCAAGGCTCTACGAGAGACATAAGATGTAGTACAGAATTTTCCAAGCTCATATTCACGAGCGAGATAAATATAGAAATCGCTTTCCAACATTGGTTAATATGCTATGAAAAGTCATACACTACCACAGCCTGAGCTCCTTGCATCTCCTCTCGAAGTAGAACCACCTTCTCTTCATCGAAGGCAACCCAGCCCTGGGCCACGTGCACCTCTTCAGATCCCTTTTCTGGAACCGTTACAGTAGCTGTTGTCAGTGGTTTCCCAGTGTCAGGCTGATTGGAGAAACTCCTCCTTTTGGGACGCACTTGGACGCTAACTTCGCCAGCAGCTGCTCGTCTTCTGGCGGTGCTGGATACCCCCCTTTCCAGCTCCCAAACTCGAAGTTCATTGCCTAACTTGCTAACAGAGACAGCCTTGCCACGATCTCCAACATGGGCGCCAGAGACTGAAGAGGTGTGCCCCCACAACCTATTCTCGGCCGATACACTTAACACTTCGACATTAGATGTCACCATATAAAGGGTAAGGGTGTTGTCTGAATGAGCTGAAAGTAGGTAAGGATGATTGTATGACAAAGATGTTGGCTTTTTGATAGATGGTATTCCTTCAACGTTGTGACTAGTTTGCATATGTCGTTTTGGGATATTCTGCGCATTGTTCGAGGCGGATGCTGTCCGGGAACCAAGAATAGCTCCATCATTCGTGAGACGAAGTTCTTGCATCCCAATGGTCCAGCCCATTGTCCAGCTAGGCATAGCATATGCTATAGAAGCCACGATACTGTTGGATGTGGTCCTTATTGCCAATGTTGCTGGTGGATATGCCGTGTGAGATCGCAAAGAAGACAATAATCTCGGAGGCTCAATTGCAAGTTCTGCATGATCGTTCAGGCCATGAACGAAGTGATATAGTGACATCAGCGGAGCTCCGGTCATAGTTAGTAAGTAAGGCGTTGCGAACGCAATAGCGTGAATGGCGCCATTCCTCGATGGAGGATGTTCGTATTTTAATTTGAGCACTCTTGCATTCGTATTTAGGCTGTATATAGCGAAACTGCCATCTTCGAATCCAATGGAGATGTCTATCACATGTTTAGAAGACTCAGCATCGATTGCCATGGACGTCGGTCCAGAATGAAACCGCGCTATTCTTGCTAGTATTCGACGATCTCCATTCAGCGACCAAGCTTTTAGACCTGCGGTTGCATCTGCTGTAACAATGACGTCCTCATGTAATCGTACAAGTAAAGGAGGCGTTGACGGTTGCTCTGCCACCTGAGTCTCGCTGACGTTGGCGCATCCTCGCGACCAGTTATGCCGTAATTTATATTGTCTCTTCCAGTTCGTCGCCTTGCCTCTTCTCACAAGATGGTCATCATCAAGCCACTTAGAGATTTTGGAGGAGTAGTGGAGCGACTGCACAGATGCTCCGTGGTCTCGAACGCCTGGTATTCGAGAGGCGCGAGGTCTTACGAATCGATCGTAGAAAAGAGACTTCCATAGCTGAGGATCTCCAGCAAGAGCTTTTAGCCGCCGAGAGAGTCTTTACGATTAGCTATAAGCTCGCGAGAAAAATTCCTATGTGCGCACCTTTGGCATGACACAAGGTCTGAGACCGAAAGAAAAGAAAAGGTCCTAAGGAGGAGCTCGTCACTCAAGAGCGACAACCTGTCCGGATTTTCAAGACGAGGCTGCTTGGTGGAACGCTGGTCATCTATGTCCTCCTCACGAGGACGCTTTGGCATAGCGAAACGCAGCTTGTGATGCAGATATTCCTCGCGATGATATATTCGCAGTCCACTGAGGCTCAAAGATCGGTTAAAGGATCTAATGACGTTTCAGAGAGTTCCAGGGACAGTTTTAGCGAGTTTGTTAGCGCCATTGCCCCACGATCCAAAGAAATCTCAAAGCAAACCATGTCTGTTGCTCTACAACATCGTGCTGTCGACCACAAAATATTTTCTGGGCGGAAACGTTTGAAACTTAGTCGCCTTGCATACAAATAAGAGTCTCTTAGTACACTCTAATTCATAACACACAGTAGGCTGCCCTCAAAGACCACTACCTAGGCGCGCCCCGCACTGGGACCTCGCCTCTCCAGTTTGACACCGATTGAAAACTGATCCCATGTCTCATTTAGGACCAAACACCTTCATACAGAATGGACTTCCAGCAACCAGGCGGCCGTGGCTGTTTCAATTGTACGTCTCTTTTTGTTGTCTACTCCCACTTTTTCCCGCATCCACTTCGACGTCACATTCACCGCTATCGAGATTTTCACCTCGCGAGCACTCAGTACCTTTTGAGCTCTACCGTCACCACATTCATCCAAGAACTCGATTACACATTCAAAACCTAGTTCTCTCTTGAGCTTGCATGCTCGTGGAGGTGATAGGCAGATCCTCAGCTTGTTATCTTGGCTTTCATTGGCTTTATGCTAGTCCTACCACAATCCCTAGTCTGATTTGAGCCTACCTTATCACGAAACAAGCAAGAAACCTGGCTAATAGAACATCTCCTACAGGCGGCGATAGCTCTCATCAAGCCCGCGACTGCCCGAAGCGCGGAACACCCACCTGCTATAACTGCGGAGAGGAAGGGCACGTCAGTCGCGAGTGCAATGCTCCACAGAAGGAGAAATCTTGTTACCGCTGTGGTGAGGTTGGGCACATCTCACGCGAATGCCCCAATCCAGGTGCTGGGGGAAGCGGAGGCGGCATGGGTAGTAGTGGTTTCTCTGCAGGAGGAGGGGGTGGTGAGCTTTGTGAACGATGATAAGGTATCGCCAATACTGACTGGTATTGGTAAGGTCAAGAATGCTACAAGTGTGGCAAGGTTGGACGTAAGTAATGCGTTATGACACCACAGGCCTCCTTGCGACCACTGATTAACGACTTTCGCTAGATATTGCTCGTAATTGCACTGAAGGTGGGGGCTACGGTGGAGGCAACTATGGAGGGGGAGGAGGTTATGGCGGTGGGTATGGGGGCGGCCGCGGTGCTGGTGGTCAGACGTGCTACTCATGTGGTGGATATGGGCACATGAGCAGAGACTGTACCCAAGGCCAGAAGTGCTACAACTGTACAGACACATGACCACCTCGCTTCAACTTCTTGGGCTGATGATAATAGGCGGCGAAGTTGGCCATCTGTCTCGCGATTGTCCTTCGGAGCCAAGCTCAGAGCGTGTTTGTTACAAGGTATATCTGACCGAACAGCATTCTCGGTTAAGAGCTTGTACTAACATATCACAGTGCAAGCAACCCGGTCACGTACAGGCCGCATGCCCCAACTGAATCGCACACGACGCGACAGTCTTATTCCCGTTCAATTCTTCGACGATCGTACTGATCAATAAACCTTTTCTTGTCTTAAAATGACATCTGCATACCCTGGCCACGAATTGGAAGGAGCAGAATGGCCAGAAATCTACGATTTTTTGTATTATCTCATTTTCAGCGCGCACGCATTGACGTCCTATACCCAAGCATTGATGGCAATCTTGGCGGGAGATGAAGAAGCAAAGAGCAGAGGAAGAGATAATAATGCCAGTCACGGCCATCTTGCATAGCGAATGGCTAGTCATGTACTCTAGCGAATGATGTCTTCACGGCCGAGGTCCAGCATCAAAAAGTTGATAAGAGACAATAGATGTGTCTATTCCGTTGCAATATGCCGAATAATACGTGTCAGTTGGACGTTCTTGTCTCAACTTCCTCCTCCAACAATAGAGGCGATGGTGCATAGCCTCTGGTCACCCGGTATGAGAGTGCAGATGCTTGGTATCAGGTGTGGTCAGTGCACCGGCTGCATATGTCCTGCTGGAGACATCTGACATAAAACGTGCTTCCTGCATCAGCTATGATTAGATGGCACGAGAAGAATGGGTTGGACAGTACGTTGTTTCGTGATTGACTTTGGTGATAGAGCAATTGTAGCGGGTACGATGTCTTTCCGGCCGTTGCAGGCTTGCAGCCATCAAAATGCCAAGAAGGGCCCAGAATAGATCACGAGCCCCATCGCGATAACCCAATTTCAAAGAAGCATGGTCACTTGATGGAACTAGCCACACTTTACGATAATGAATGGTGTAGCTTAGATCGAGACCGGATAATAAAGGATGTGCTTGGATGAGCAGATGACGGATCTACTGTATAGTGGTGGAGGTAAGGGTTGCATCCTTGGGACTGCGTTATCTGGAATTGTCACAGTACCATGGCATGTGAACCATGTGAATCAGATATTGGTGGTTTACTCATAGAAACGTTTCTAATGACAAGCGAAGTTATGATTGAGCGCATTGACGTGCGCACTATCCCCTTGAGCTAGAATTGCTCACAATAAGAGAAATGAATATTTTGGCACCAAAGATAATAGGGATATGCACAATCAAGTGCTGAGGTGATGCGTAAGATGACCATATGCATATAGTAATTGACTTTTGTTGGTAGGGCAATGTCATCATTTCGATTTCGTGGAGAGAGTGTGGCGCAACTCATGTCAAAGGTGGCGAAGGAGCAGCTGGACCCTGTTTCGCTAAGAAAGGGCAAGCCAGAACAGCGGAAGGAGGTACTAATGGAGGACTAGTCGGAGATAGCCGGGCAAGCGGCGCAATTGTGTGACCGATGTAAATCTTAAGGTACCTTCAGGGTAGGCGTATGGGAGCGCTAGTCTGTTTGCTGCCTAATGCCGCTTTCGCAAGCCCCGGCGGACCCTTTGACTCACCAGTTCGCTTTCTCTGACGCGGTTCGATGTTCGACTGCCTACTCCAGCACAAACGCCCGAGGGAAACACGCGGGTGGCCATTTGCTTCTACCACCCTACCACCCACCACAGCCCATTGCACCATTGCACACACTATCCTTCAATCCCTTTGTCGTCAATGCCCAAGTCTGTTTCGCATTGACCAATCACATGTCCAAAAATATCACCTTACATTCCAGGGTGTTCTCCCACCATCCGTGTGGTTCGGTGTCAATAGGCCAGCTGACTCCCCCATCCATAGGATCACAGTTGGCGCTTACAACAGTCACTCACCACAGGTTGCCTTCCATTCTCTTAGACTCTGCCACATGAAAACTATCAGGTATCAGTTGATGCGAGTCATCAATTGATCCAGTCATCCCTCATTCTTTCTGATTTATTGCTGCCTTGGCCTGCGCTATTCCCACTTTTCTGCGCCCGACCTCATTGACCTCACACTCCATTCACTGCCGCCCTGTTTCATTGTCTTTGTCCTATTGATGCACAAGGCGTCACTTTTACCAACTCAGCCCTCTTGACCCATTTTCGACCTCCTCATTTCCATCGGCCAACACCTATCTCTGTTGCGCAGACCATTACCACGTTGTATTCCATCAACAGAATCAATTGAGTTCGCTGACTTATTCGTTGCCTTACGTCTCCGACACTTCGCCACCCAAGCCGGACACCTTCTTAACACCGTCTTACAAATCCTCCCATCGACTACATCATTCCATCAACTTCCGTCTGCCTACAATAACAGGCCCTCCATCCATCTCTACGTCCTCAATCCTCATCAACACATCCTACAAATATGTCGAAATTACCATCAATCGCCAACCTCATGTCTCCTCCAGAGGCAACGTTGCTCGACAGCTTCTCGATCACACCTTCAAAGAGACACTCTACATCAAGAGCTTCAGCCTACAGTTCAGATTCGACGCTAGCACCAATGGCAAAATCTACGACCCCAGACACAAAAATGAGGATTCTGCCTTCCCCGCCTATTTCACCAGCTATGGCCAAACGATACAAAGAAGAGAAGGATGGAGTAAAGGACATGACATCAGGCAGTCAAGAGGTTATTGGGGTAAAAGATCCAGTCTTATACCCAGACACAGGGTCTTTTGACTCAGTGGGCGAAGAGCCTCTATTTCCCACGGAGCCAACAGTCGTACTCGATGATATCATCACTAAGCACAAACTGATGCATATGACTCAATTCGACAAGAAAGTCAACCGTCCTTCTGATGAAGAATATCGTCTAGCGTTGGCTTGCGTACCGAAGATTGGCTTCCTCTTCAATCAGAATCCGGTCGCCTATTTAAAGAGGCAGCGAGAGGAGAATGACAAGATCTGGCATAAAACAAAGCGCATCTGTGCCGGTCCAGGCGTCAGACCGGCTCCTGTTGCCATCGCCCCAGCTCCGAAGCCGACAAAGAGAGCAATTGTTCGAGCCATTCCATCAAAGACTCCACTTCAACGTGTCAAGCGGACTCCCAGGCCTTCGCCAATGAGCAAGTTAATGAACTTCCCAGCCAAAGGCCGTTCAGAGACTCCAGACCGCTTGCCTGGTACCAAGCGTGAAGACGTGGACTACAATTCTCTTCCTGACTACGCTCCTCCAACATCAACTCTCCCAACAGGCAACCCAAAAATTCTGAAGATTGACTGGCAAAGCAACAATGCTCTCAACCTCTCCAACGATCCAGACCGCCATATGCTTCATGAAGCTGAGATTTATCTTGCAAGTGGGCTCCGGTTGAGCTGTGCAACCTACATGTGCAGCAAACGGCGAATTTTCGAAGCTCGTCTCAACGCCCTGAAAATTGGCAAGGAGTTCCGTAAGACAGATGCTCAACAAGCCTGCAAGATCGATGTGAATAAGGCTAGCAAGCTCTGGGTTGCCTTCGATAAGGTTGGATGGTTTGCTCAAGCACACTTCCTGCAATTCCTTTAAAGGAATACAGCTCATCTACAACAATCTACGACTCCATCAAGATCTAAGCAATTACCCCACAACAATTTATGCGTATCCCGCATCGACACAGATTGGGTACACCCTCTGCATTGGTACAGATTGATTCACGATACACGACTAACGACATATTCCACTTCTTATTGTTGGCAATGGCGGGCAGGGCCCGCATTAGCGATCAACATTGCTATGGCGCAGGTTTTGTTCATCATATCCAACTCAATTCGCACTTCGGCATACCAACTCGGCGTTTGGATTCTTCATTTAAGACCACAAATTGCGCGGTCTCATCACTCGGCTCACAGATACCCCCTGTTGTTTATTCTACGACCACGGCATTGTTGGACATCATTGCGGCGTGGTGTATGTGGTATGTAAGGCTTAGGCTATAGGGCCTTGGAAGCTCATGTTACAGTATCCCCAAGAGAATGGAAGGGATTTAAGCTTTCACTTTCGGTATTGAGGTCAGAAGGAGTGACGTCCATAGCCTCCTATAGACACTCAGAATTGCACAATCTAAATCACATATAAATCCACCAATTAATCCAACATACTATCGTAACATCGTGCTTACTTAATTCCTGCTGATATCAAACATCGGCTTTCGGCGATAAGATAGAGCCCAGTCTACTACACCAGTAAAATCGCGTCCACCAATCGCGCGTCATCCACCCCCGTGGGGACCCTGTAATCATGACTGACAATTTTACCTCCGAATAACGAGATGAAGCTGGAGACCTTCGATGGACTCGTTTGACGCTCAGAAGGCCAGAGTCCGTCATGTGGTTGACAGAGAGTTAGCCACCTTGGAGCAATTGTATACTAAGGCGCTCTCTAGTAAGATCTCCGAGTGTAAGTCTATTTCACTGCACTTTCCTATACAGAATACGAGCTAACAGCACTGTCCCAGGCGATGATGCCCATGCGGAAGAGCGGCGACGTTATACTGAGGAGATTGAAATTCTGAGAGAGAAAGCAGCAACAGCCAATGATTTAGCAGCAGAGAATAACACGCTTAGAGCTGAGCTCCACAGTGCGAACGCACAACGTACAACGCGCCCAATAGTCGATCTAGAAGAGAGTGTAGAGCAACCTGAAGATCAGCGTGCTGCTCCTTTCTGTAGGGTAGATGACTCGACGGTCTCGATTGAAGAGTACGACAATCTCAAACAAGAGCTGGTTAAGAGCAATCGCGACTACGAGAAAATTCTCTTTGCTCATACCATTCTCCAATCAAAGATCCGGAAGTACAAGGACACGATAAGACAGTGGCGTGCATACGTCAACGACTGGGTATTGAGGCATCCCGAAAGGGAACCCAAGCCCCTAAGCCAAAATGACCCCAAACCTGCTCAAAGCATGGACGCTCATGGACATAGAGCACCGAGCGCGCCTACTCCACCCGCGTTTCCGGAAGGTACCACGCCGTCTATTAACAGCTTGTCGCGGTCCGCTTCGCCGCAGCAGCAAGGATACAAAACCTCGAAGTACACTCGAAACGGACTTGAGAATCTTCTCGTGCCCCAGTCGAGAGTTTTTAAAACCCCTACGAATGAGATAAGAGCGACGCAGACGGTACTGAAGCATGACCCTCACGTAGCGTCTGATGATCTCACCCAGTCATCAGACGAGCCTGAAGAGGCGTCTGATACATTGGGCGAACTCCGTCCCCATTATTCAGGACGTGATGAGAAGACTCTATCTCCTCCACCTGCTACCCAAAATGACTCCTCCCCAGTCATAATATCTGAACGGTCTCTGAAGCGAAAGCGGGGTACCAAAGAGACTGGCGAGGGTATTGATTTCCGCGGGGGCGGTCGTAATGCTTCTAACGCGTCAAAGAACCCTCGTGTCAAGGATGAAATCACATCAAGTAGTCCATTGCCCATTGATCCCCTATGTCGGCTAGGCGAACCCAATGACAGCATCGATTTGGATGATGTGGGTGACCAACTCACTACGCCACGGAAACGACAGAGGATGGAGCTGCAACAACTGAGATCTTCGATCATGGCACTGCCAGTGGCAGTAGAGAAAGAAGAAATTTTGTTGAATACCCCTAAAAGGTCAGAAGATATTGAACCAAGGCTCGTCGATATCGAAGATGAAGACGACTATCAGGCCTCACACGAGAACGTATCTTTTGCTCGAGAGTCAGCAGTGGATGACCAAATAAGCCGAGACCACGAGAATGTTCAAGGAACAATACGCAAGGCTGAGAAGAGGGCGCTCTTGAGGGCACACAACGACCGAGTCGTTGGACGGCGTGAGTCTGCCGAGCAATCTCCGAGCGGCAGTACACCCTCTGGAACAAATTACAGAAATCTTACCGAAAGTGCTCTTACGCCCGGATCCCCATCTCTACATGGATTGCCACCTCCAGCCAGTGATGGACGTACCAGACCTCTTACGCCTCAAGGTCTTCGAGAAAACGAACAACGGGAAGCCGAGATAGCAAACACTATTATACTACGGCCTCCGGATACAAATACCCATATCCTGCCGAGGACCAGCGATGGCTTAGCGACTTATAGAAGACTGTATCCCCCGAGCAGGCGTGACCATAGTGCAGCTGCTGTACCTGCCTTGGTTGAAGATGGGGAGGACCCTGGTATTTCTAGTAAAAGGAGCCGGCCGGATCAGGGAAACGAGAAAGGATCCAAAGCCCCGGATGCCTGTCATCGGCTGGGTGCTTTATTAAGTGAACATCCTATCGCCAAGGCGGTACCACCTCTACCATTACCTAAGGAGCGAGATAATTCCAGAGCTGCGGCATTCTCCAAGACACCGCTGTTTCGAATGGAGCAACAGCATAAAGCTCCTGCTACGCCTGCAACTCTGCCTTCCAAGAAAAGAAAACCACTGGGGACAATGACATCCATTAATCCACCAATGACGGAGGGGAGCAAATCATCCAGTGCCCCAAACAAGATGCCCGCAGCAAAACCTATGTTCCGCAAACCTTGTATATTAGACAACCCTCCAGACATGCGACCAGAAGAAGAACCTCTCCGAGCACGCCCACTCCACCGCCTCCGCCTCGAAGACTTCAAACTCAACCCCGCCCACGGCGATTTCGCCTACCACGACTCTATCCGCAAACACGACGAGAAAAAGGCCCTCTCGGGCTGCACCAAGCCACATTGCCCTCGCTGCAAAGACCTCCGCAAGTTTGTGGAAAGCAGCGGTTACGCTAATCTCTCCCCCCAAAACCGCGACGAAATCGACGAAAGGCTCATCGAAGATTTCTTAGGCGGCGATACGCAGCGTATTCAGAATTTATCAGAGAAGGAGAGGAAGGAGATCTTAGCGGACGCGAAATTGAAACAATTCGCGGATAAATTTGGAAAACATAGGACGTTGTTTGGACGGGCTAAGAGTCCGGTGGGGTTTTGGGATGTGGGATTTCCGAATACGCAGGAGGAGGAGGCTAATAGGGAGGCGGCGAGGGGGAGGGGGAGAGAAATGGTCGAGGAGAGGTACTGGGAGGCTATTAGGAAGGGGGGGATGTGGGTTTTCGCTGATGATTAGGGTAGTATTGAGTTGGGCTTCGTTGTTGCTGCTTATGCTTAACACGATTTTCCGCATACGCAGGGGCGAGCATTGTACTGTATTGTGCTGCAGCTGTAGACATCTTGTTGGCAGCTTCTTTAGGCTGGGCTTTGCATTAAGAAGGTTCTGGGGAATACCATGTTGTTAGCATTTGGACGGATTTGGTTTTCGCATTGCAAGGGAGCTGGGCTGAAAATAATTAGGAAGTGCACAAGTGTTCGTCTTTCATTCATCATGCCATCGTTTATGAAGCTGTTAGGTTAAGAACCAATCCAACCCCCCCCTCTATGCACTCCGTGAAGTGCCTCTGCATAATGATCACGCTCTAGATATATAGCTCTATGCTAGGTTGAAGATCTTCCTCTAAATATCAGAAACCATTGATACTCCAACACGTCTGTGCCAACGCCATAATAGTCATAGAATCAATAAGCTCTATATGCCTGTAAGTCGGCTCAGTTGGCCCAAAATTGCAACCCAGAATGTTGAGAAATGGTTGCTGTATCAGTAAACCCTTTATATGCCGCGTTCATAGGCGGCTCGTGCGATGTCTGCGAAGCAAATAGGCTGCGAAACTACCTCCAACAGCAAGTCTAATCACAAGAGCGACAATAACAGCTCTCCGCAAAGGCACAGAGTAGCCATCAAGAAGCTGTAGAGCGGCCGCCCCAGCCTCGGATGTTTTGCTTCTTTGGGTGGGAGAAGTGGTAAAGGTCGTGCTATCCATGCCGCCTGTTTGAACATCATTGAGTTTTTCTCCCCTAGTAATCAGCTCCCGTAGCTTGCGTGACCGGAATCTGTAGGTTAATAGCCAGACGCTGAGTCGGATATCCCAAGGAGAGAATGTGGGCCAGCTCCATAGCTTTGATGCTGCCTTCGCGTCGATCAGCTGAAGCACGTCGGCTATGATGCCGAGTGTCAATCCCCATAGTAGGAGGGGCTGTTCATCTGGATCATCGTCTGTAAGGAATGCGGCGCTGAACATATGGCCAACGGTACCGCCCAAAGACTTCGGAGTACTGTTTTCGGGGATGTAGCCGGGGAGAGAGCTGCAGTAGAGACTCTCTGTTGGCTTCAACTTGACTGCGCCAAAAATCATCTGGCCAGCTATTGCTCGAATCAGTAGGCTTAAGACTGGTAGGTTATGGCGATTGAAACGCTCGGTGACATCAGAGCGAACGGTTGTTCTCAATGAGGGTGACAGGAGTGCTCTCAATGGCACCCAGTGGGCTGAATGGATCTCAGATGGTTGTAGAGCGAGAGGAGGGAGGTCGTGGCGCATTACGAGGTACACGAATGGACAGAGAACCATTATTCTAATATCTTTAGTGAACATCAATGGCGACTAGTAGCACATACTCACGGCGTTTCTCCCCACATGACTTTAATAACCCGCTCAGGCAAATTACCAATGTACAAGCAATGGTCCGTATTCAATTCGAGGCCTGTCTCCTCCATTGTCTCTCTAATACTTGTCGCTCGATCATCAGCATCATCTGGCTCCATTTTGCCGCCCGGAAGAGCAATATGGCTCGTCCATCTGTCCCCAGCTCTTGCAGCACGCTTGATGAGGAGCACTTCAGGGTCTCCATGTTGGACCCAAGGCTGGGAAAAGAAATTTTCCAGGCATGCTTGGAAGGGTTGAGTCGAGGATGAAAATCTATCCTTATCGAAGAGCGCTTCTTGAGTAAATGCAGGTCGAATGCGGATTACCAAAGATACCGAGGCTCGTTTCTTACAGCCCGGCGGATTCGGGAGATGAGGCCATTGCTCTTGGTGGATTTCTTGGAGAACACCCTTCAGACGTGAGGAAAGCGACTCTGGATCTTTCGATCCTGCATCATCTGGTTCCATGAGCAAGGCGCTCTCAAGTCCGAGATGACATGCAGAAGTTGTGAATGTAAAGATAGGACGCCGAAAGTAAGCGCGAAGCCTGCAAGGCAGCTAGGCCCGGACCGCTGCAGCGTGGGTAGGGATGAGAGCTTTTCAACCCCACCTGTTCCTCCCCAATTGCATGGCGCGTTGGATGTTTGTCTTGTACAATTGAGACCGCTATTGGTGGTGCCTACGTTGTGCTTTCCGCTTCACCCATTCACATGCTCTCGCAATGCATTTCAGCAGAACGTTGAAGAATTCGATATACGAGCCGTGGAAGTCCAATTACATCGACTATGCAAAGCTAAAGCAGCTGCTTCGAGAGGATGGTCCACAGGAGGAAGAAAAGAAGTGGACAGAAGATGATGAGGGAAAGTTCGTCGAAGAGCTTGTCAATGTGCAGTTAGAGAAGGTCAACGCTTTCCAAGTTGAGACATACAAAGGTCTACGCGAGCGTACATCAGAATGCGAGTCGAGGCTAGAAAAAGTGACGGAAGCGGAGAAGCAATCCGAGCAGGCTTTGGACGAGGGTGAAAAGAAAGATGAAAAGAACCAGGAGAGGCTACAGGAAGTGCTGAAAGAGCTTGACGATATAACGGAAGAGGTCAATGAACTTGAGAAATACAGTCGTATCAATTACACTGGATTTCTCAAGGCTGCGAAGAAGCATGACAGGAAGCGTGGTTCGAGCTATAAGGTACGGCCATTGCTGCAGGTCAGGTTGGCAGCACTACCGTTCAACTCGGAGGATTATTCTCCACTACTATACAGGTCCGTGAAAGACGCCATGATAAAACAGTAGTAGCTCATATTGGCACTAGGCTTTCTACAATGTACTCTTTCGTGAGACAGCGGTTACAAGGCGAAAGCGAAAGAAGTAAATCTTTAACAGAGAGCAAGCAAGGCAGAGAAACATACACATCTCATAAATGTACGCACATTGTGCAGATAAAACAAAGTGCGGAAACTGACTATTATTCAGTTTGGGTACACCCAGAAAACCTCCTCGAAGTGAAAACATATATCCTTCGACGGCTTCCCGTCCTCGTCTACAACCCTCAGACATCCAAGGTAGCGGAAAGCAGTCAATCAGATCCCACAATAACTTCAATATACTTCGACAACCCTCAATTCGCCCTCTACAACGGAAAAATCGAAAGGACATCGGATGCCTCGTCTTTACGGCTTAGGTGGTCTGGCCAACTGGACGAGAAACCTGAAATATTCTTTGAGAAAAAGACCATCAAGGAGAGTGGAGACAGTGAAGAATGTCGATTCCCAATCAAGGAGAAATACATACAACCGTTCATCACAGGAAATTATAAGATGGAGAAGAGCATTGAGAAGCTCCGGGACCGAGAAGGGACTGATGGTAATGGTGTGGCAAGCCTTCAAAACAGCGTGCATGAGATACAAAGCTTCATCAAGGACAGTGGGCTACAGCCCGCTGTGAGGGCTAATTATACGCGGACCGCATTCCAGATTCCTGGAGATGATAAGGTACGGATATCTATCGATACAGATTTGGCTTTCATTCGGGAGGACTCTCTTGACGAAGATCGGCCGTGCAGAGATCCGGATGACTGGCATCGCGGAGACATCGACAGACTTGGTATCAATTTTCCCTTTTCTGAAATCAGGCAGGGAGAGATCTCCAGATTCCCATACGCTGTCTTGGAGATTAAGGTCAAGGATGGCTCTAGCAAGAAGAGAAACGATTGGATTGCTGATCTAACTTCATCCCATCTTGTCAAAGAAGCCACACGGTTCTCGAAATTTGTTCATGGGGTCGCCTCGCTCTTTGAGGATTACGTCAACACCTTTCCATTCTGGTTGAGCGACTTGGAGACGGACATTAGGAAAGACCCTCAAACAGCGTTTGATGACGAGCAGGAGAGGAAAGCCAGACAAGCAGAAGACGAGCTCGCCGTGGGTAGTTTCCTCGGCAAGTCTGCTTCATCTTTCAAGCCTGCTGTTGGGTCGCCGGCAGGCAAGACCACAACAGATTTTGGAAAGCGGAGAGCAGAAACCGGCGTGAGCGATGTTGCCGAAGAACCTGATTCGGCTGATGAAGGAGATCATGCCACAGGATCACAACCAGGTCTTCTGTCGGAGTTACTTTCTTACTCGCCATTTTCTAATACTAAGTATGCACGTGCACACCGACAAGGGCCGGTGAAGCTACCCCCTGGTGTGAGAGAACCAGGCAGACTCATTAAAGATATGAATCCAGTCCGAGTTGAACCGAAAGTCTGGCTTGCTAATCAACGAACTTTCATCAAGTGGCAACACATATCCGTTCTCCTTGCTACCTTGTCCCTCGGCTTGTACAATGCTGCTGGAGAATTCAATAATGTTGCTCGTGTCCTTGCTGTTGTATACACTATTATTGCGTTGTTCGCTGGAGCTTGGGGTTGGTGGATGTATATTGTTCGCAGTCGGATGATTGAGAAGAGAAGTGGTAAAGACTTCGACAACATAGTAGGTCCGATCGTGGTCTGCGTCGGGCTTGTTGTCGCTCTGTGTATGAATTTTGGCTTCAAGGTGAGCAGGGTCATGACACGAGAGAAAGCCTCGCTAACAAATTCAGTATCACACCTTTCTCGAAGAGGATAAGCGGCGAGGGAACACCAGTCAGACACTTGAGCTGCCTTACTCTGGTCGGGGTTTTCATCAAGACCTACGGTAATGTACGGAATGCTGGGAAAGTGTAGAGGTATGTAAAACCAATGATCTAGGTAAAAGCACTACTCAAATCTCTGGACATGATGATTTTCTTAAAACCATTGCACTGTTAATTGTAGATATTGCTCGAGCATCCAAAATACCGCAACCCTTGCCACTGCTCCGCCCCTCCAGCAGGAGTTAGTCGGGCAGGTGTTGAACCTCGATATCTGCTTGGCAGCCAAGACAAATCACATTGCAGCGGACAGCATGGCCGGTTTGTGAGGCTTCGGTTAAACTCAGTGATTATATATCCGCGTCGGTGCCGCTACCTCACCTGCGCGCTTGAATTTATCCTCATCTGATACCATCTATGTGCCTGATTTACCATTAAGATCATACCTAACCTTGCTCGCAAAGTGCTCTTCAGCATATCCAGGATTGTGCATTATCATCGCCGTCCATTATGCGATTGCTCGAATTGTCCGACAGCGCAAGTCCTACGGTCTGGATGAGCACCGTTGAGAATTTCAATTGCGCTGGCAATTTGAACATTCAGGTCCATCCGAGGCCCAGGAAAGTCAACTATCCCGAAAGCCCAACTGTTTGCAAGATCCCACGCCCAACGCCGGGTGTGCACCCAAAGGGTTCGTGGAGTTTCCCTGCCAATGACGAATATCCTCATGGGGATATGCACCCACACGCTCGACTTGATACGCTGTACAATAAGTCTTCTCTACCCAGCTGTGCACCGCCTAGTACAGCAAAACAAGTCAGTCATGCCACACCTCCTACCCGAACGCAATGGCCGCCTAAGGGTCTGAAGCCAACATCCAAAATACCTGCCAAAGATGCTTCAGTTTTGATCTGCAACGGCATGCTTTCGTTTCAAGGCTTGACTTGCCGAGCAAGCTACAATGATGCTCCTTACATACGTTTCTACGCGTCTGTGACGCTTGAGATGTTGGATGGCCATCATGGCATGGTTGACCAATTGTGCCAAGCACCTGCCGATATGTCACTCCAGCTATTCGATACCATAGCCAATGCCATGCCCTGGGAGACGCTTGAGCAGCCGAGCATGACTTACTGCTTCGGTTTGTTTCCGGGTACGGTAACACTCAACTGCTATGTCGGTCAAATAAATTGGCCCGTACCATCAGTACCCTTCCCTCAATACACCATTGTGGCTAGGCAAACAGACGATCTGCTTGTCCTCAGACGACTCTATGCTCTTCAGGGTCGCATGGGCTGTGCTTTTGATGCTGCAGAAGTGGAAGATTTACTCTTCACACAGCTTCTTTTCGACCCAGATTGGGTTCCAGGCGTGCCTGAACCCATCGACAGACAGATTGCTGTCCTCGTCGCGGCTCTGGATAATCCCATTTGGCTGGATTTCCGCAATCCTGATTTGCACTGTCTAGCCAAATACTACGACTCTCAGAATCCAGTGATTGAGCAGCTGTTCTATCAGCAGCTCTTATTAAGTGTTGAACTGTACATACGTATCTTGTTCTTGATGCACTGGGTTGACATATCCCAAAGACCTTGCATAATTCAGAGCATCCCTGGAAAGGTTGCGTATGACCTTGCACTGGCCCAGATTTGGCAGTCGAGAATGCGCTTGGAGCCGTTAGATGATATCCAGAATCCTACCATGTTCCATACTATGGCTATTACCAAAGATATTCAGAAGAGAAATCTTCTAGGGTTCGCAAAGACTATGGAATGGCCCGGCCTCGCTAACGTTGAAGCAATGCTCGAAGAAACACATGAAGGCGTCATTCCTCTCGAGTGCAAGAGTGCTCACTCGGCTACATGGATTTCTGGCGTTCTTTTACCCGGACCCTCGGTCTCGTGGCTTATCATGAGGAGTTTGATTGACTGCGATCCCAGAGTGAATAGCGACCAGCCAGGATTTAGAGAGATGTATGCCAATCTTGGATTTCAATACGATGGCTCTACGTATTGGTACTGGCAGTGTATTGTCGGCAAGATCCTAGGAGCTTGCAAAGGCGTCAAGCAGGACTACGGCTGGATAGGACCTTGCCTGCCAACCAAAGATGTCAATAGACGTCACAGCATCCTGATCCAAGCTGAGAAGCCAATGAACAACATGACGAAGACCTATGCGAAATCCATGTCAGCTCGGACTGCCGCTTTAGGGCCACCAACTGACAGCTATCCCGTCAATGAATTCATTCTCCCTCTTCCGAAATTCGCCAATATCGTCGATAGTGTCAGCTTCCTAGAATTGAAGCTATCCGATCACGTTCTTCCCAATGACCCTTCTCTGCCCGAACAGTATTCTGCTTCTCTTGGCTTCGCTGTTAATTGCAAAAAGGGGTGGATGCGCCTTCGTTACGACGTCTCATTCATATCCAGCCCACCCTGCAAAGGACAGCATGTCTTGTTCTGGGACTATGTCTACGACGTCGTCGACATAGCTCATCTCCTTACGCAACAGATATCTTGGAACGGCGTCTCAGTTCATGACCCAACACCTGCAGACTCTGCCCACAAAGAAAAGGCGCCCGAAATGAAGCTTGAAGGGCCAGAATCTGTACTCGTTGTCGAGGCGTATGGCAAAGAGGACAATGAGGTTATGGCGCGAGCTTGGGCATCGCACATCGGATTCTCGGCGGTCGTAGCGGATGTCAATCATACCTGTATGGCATGCAGCATTCGCATGGCTTATGCTGCTTGCGTGCCGATGCTTATATTGATAAATCGAGACCAGAAGAAAGATTAACAACGCTACAACAGGTAATTACCTGGGATCTTGTTCGTAAATTAAGTCCGAACTTTTTTGTGCTCACATTTTGTACCACTTCCGTATGCAGCCTCGACTGTGGACTTGCGCTTGCTCTAGACTCGCGGTTCACTGCTGTATGACGTCTACGAGCTCACGAATTCTACTCAGTGATCTACGAAACCCTCCGTCTCTGAGCTACGTCTCATACTGTTCTCAATCAAAGACATGTACACCATACCGCATTCACTCTTTGCACCTAGTCCACATTGGAAACGTACACCATTACAGGCATTCCCCGATTCAAGTTCAACAGGCACAAATGAGAGTCGCGCGGACAATGTACACGCGGACAATGTACACGTGCCTGTCAGTCTCTCACATTCTTTACATTTCGATCAGCAAGAGCCCCAGTCCGGTCGGATATACCTCCGAATTGATTGTGTTCGATCCAGAACCGGCTTGTGCAACGGCAAGGATCCAATCAAGAAAGGTTAATATGGAATACCTCTTCCTTTACGACGTCTTATCGAGTGGCTTATGTACCAAGTTTCGCTATCTTCCCTCCACGGCCAGAGGTCGAAGTGTAAAGATCCCAGCCACTGGGAACAAGGCACGGGAAAAACACCTCAACGTCAATGTACCTTACCAAAATTAGAATCCATGAAGTCGCAAGCTATTAACTAAGCTATGGCCGCCCACCCAATATCGCTGTAATTACGCCCCAATAAATAGGATGTCATGTCCATCATTGATTGCCTATGTACAATTGCCTGATGTGGCGTAATATCTATCAGACTAATCTTTACTTTTCTCTAGCCCTTGCCCTTCCACTGCCTTGGCTTTCTCTTTCCCATCCTTTGCATCCACGACGTCCATTTCTTCCTCACTACTAGAGCTCTTCTCCGAGTTCTTTTCACTCTTCGCATCTTCCTCTGAAATTCTAAACCCTTCGCTTCGCTCCACTAAGCTCCTGTAGTAGTCCACTAGAACCTCAGGCTTGGGCACAATTCGCCATTCTACTCTCCATAGGAATTCTAACTCTAGAAGCGCCAATTCCTTCAGACTGACACCGCCAACTCGAGCGTATGTATTGTTTGTCCAGAAACTGTCACTAAGACCCTTGCTCGCTACCGTAGCACTCGTGATAAGGAATCGATGGACTGTCAAGGAGGAGATGGTGAAAGCGGGATAGAGAGCGCAGAGACGATCAATGTAGTATACCATACTCAGCAGTAAGGGTGGTGAAAGCGTGGCATGCGTAGTCAAGCGCAGGAGGTAATCCTTAACACCGATGCCCGGGGGAGCGCGGGAATGGAATCGTGTTAAGCGGCCGTCCTTGAGTGGTATCTCGTCATTGAAGCGGATCAGTTCCAAGAGCATGTTACTGATCAGGAGGACCAGATCCTTCACGTCACAAGTCTCATACTGCGCGGGCATGTATTTAATGGCGGGTTTCGCGCCACGCGCCCGTTTTGGTGAGGAACCCTGGCTAGAGGAGGATGCTGTGGAGGCTTGAGTCTGGGCGAGTGTTGTTGATGACGCGGTTGCTGGGCGAGAATCTGATGATGGCGCTTGGGTTGGTGGACGTTTTGAAGGCATCTGGGGTTCGAGGGCGGGCTCAGGGGGTGGTTGTGGTGGGCTGGGGTTGGTTCCTCGCCGTTTGCTATTATGCTTTGGGCGATCCGCGTTAGAGGGCAGTGGTTGGGCTGGCGGCGAGTATTGCGTGCCTGCGTCCACGGTCGGCTTTATGGAGGAGGAATTAGAGATGGAACGTTTGTGCGGATTGGGAGCAACCGTGGGTGACTGTGAGATGTTCCGCGGAAAGGCCACCGGCGGAGGAGGCTTAATGTACGGCCGTGGGGAGTGCGTGGTTGAGAAGCGATAAGATCCATCGTGAGACCTTGGGGAACATGATGAGGTGCTGGCATGTAGAGTTGGAGAGGGTGAAGATGTAATCATCTCAATGTCCTCTGGCGAGTAGCAAGTGCCGCTGTTGGGTCTGCCGTTGGAGATAGGACTTCGCTGTAGGAAATTGCCGTTCGTCTGGGCGAGGAAGTCACGCGCATACTTGTAGAGGCGAGTGAGCAAGGTGCGTTCGTCGTAATTGCAAGGGACAAAGTCTGAATAACGAGACTCTTTGGCAGAATATGGGTTGTGCCAGGCTCCGTTGAGATAGTAATGCCTTGGCGCAAAGTTTAGGTTGTCCCGATATTGATGACGAGACTTGATTGGGCGAATCCCACTAGGCCGTGAACAGTCTACGCGGTGTGGCATTATGAATGAAACGTATGTGGCGATTATGGCAAATATCACTCAGCCCATATGTTGTCTTCACGACTTGTCTTTCTAGATGCTCTTTTGATGGATTTGTTTTGAGCCTCTTTCCTGTAAGTAGTGATATGAGAGTCAAGCAGCGACCCTAGATTTCTTTTCGGCAGAGTGTAATATGATATGGAAATGCAACCCTGAAGCCGTATATTATACTGATCAAATGAAAAAGGCAGAACTTTTGTTAGAGGAGACCCTGTCGCTTGCGAACGAAAAATCCACATCCAGCATCTGCTCTCCGTTATATACACTCTCGGAGATGCCTCCAATTTGCCACATGGTGTCTTCTTCCTTTCTTGCGCTGTAGCCCTTCGCACTATTGCGGTCTGCCTTGAACTCGGACACCCTGATCTACTTCATGCTTGAGCTCTCAAGAGTATTACCCCAGATCTGTCTTCCCCGCAAAGCACGTTCGGGAAGCGCACCGTAGGCTTAGTCGACGGTAATTGCCGACAACCGCTGTGCATTGATGAGAATTGAGATCTGCAAGTCCGTCTGGAAAGAGAAATATGTCAAGAATAGATCGAGAAGTCAGAAGACAAAACGGTTGTTTCAGATAGGCTTTTATGTGAGTACTCAAGTCACAAGAGCCGCAAATTGTCATGGCGCCAAATGGTAGCCGCAGATTGGAGTTGTTCTATCGCCAAAGCTTCAAAGTATGATGCTGGACCCAATGAATCTGCCAAAACAGCCCACGTGAAAAGTGATCAGATAAAAGTTTGACCTCTTACTCTAGTTGACGTCTCGGAACTTTAGGAATTTTTTGATCACGACGAAACCGAGTCATGAGCGGCGCACGAGACCAACATTGAATAATGGAATTTGATGTCAAAACCACTGATAGCGCATACGAACATCAGCAGTGGGGCTGAGCTTTGCAGAGGGAAGGCAACTAGGTATATTCATGAATTTCACGAGCTATGCATTCGGCACATGTATACAAGTGATGTTGCAGATGTGGTTTGATGTTCGGTAAATTACCCCAGATCCCGCTAGTAACTTTCTAGTCTCAAGGCAGTTAGAAGATCACGACAGCGGGCTATCTATTCCGATGCACTGTACCTAGGTAGTCGCCGGCATCTATGGATGGAAGTTTCCTTATATTTGAGGAGCGAGAAATACATAGTCTTAGGCGCAAAATCAGAGGCACAGCAGCACACGCGTAACCAGTGGTAGCCGCAAACATCCCAAGGTGGTTCTAGCTGTCAACTCGCGGAAAAAACGCCTCTGTGCCCGGGTTCAAGCCACGACCCTCGTCATTGCATGTCCACTCACTACGTCGCCGGCAGCACTCAACGATTACGTTTTAAATTGACATCTTCTATGCGTCTTCTATGACCCTGACTCTTTTTGTCTAGGGTTTACAGGAGCCGCAACTAGTGCTTCTGCAATCTTTCCCAGCATGACACGCCCATCCACCCCTCCAATACTGTCTGAGCTACGAAGTGCTTCATCCCCTGCCAGTCAACTTGCTGCGTTACGAGCTCTGAAAAATGAAGTCATCGGACACGAACAGAAGAAAGAGATGTGGATTGGCCTGGGGGTGCTGGCGCCTATAGCGCGGATCTTGAACACGCACAAGGGCAGCGGGAAGAGAAGACATCGGGATGTCCATGGCAGCAGGAATCATTCGAAACAGAGAGGCGGTAGAAGCGATGAGGAAGAAGCTCGACTACAAGCAATAATCATTGTTGGCAGTCTAGCATACGGTTAGTAGGGATCCAGGAATACGCTCTTAGTCCGAAATGCGAACTTTTATTCTGATACTGCCATGGAAAACAGGTGGCCCAGCCTACGTGTCGCCAATTTACGCCGGTCTCGTCATCTCCCCTTTACTTGCTCTCCTCTCGCCTACAGAGTCCTCGCCCCAGATAGTTCTCGCCGCTCTGAGGACACTCAACGCTGTAGCCGACTCGCTGCTATTGTCCCATCCTGACCATAATGCAAGCGACGACAGCTTGCTCAATCTGCTGTATACTGAGCAGACTCTCAATACCGTCACAAATATACTATTACAGATCTCGCCCTCCTTGATCGCTCAACAACAAATTGCTTTAACTGCATCGCTGATAAGTAAAACATGTCGAGACGAGCACCATCGTGTAATGCTGGCACAGACCGGTGTTCTGGAGGCTTTAGCAGTCAAACTGGCTTCGTTCGTCGTGGCGACATGCAATTCCCTGAATCCCATCACCGGAATTAATTCTGCTGCGGGACAAGTTGGCGATATACCTCCCGCAAATTACAGGTCAAGACTATTGCCAATCCTAAATGCTGTATCCGCCATTATACAACACTCGAAAGCAAGGGCCGTTCAATTCCTGTCTGCACCAGCCTTTGCTGTTATCTTTCAGAAGCCAGATGCGGATGCGAGACAATCGTATGACAGGAAAGGCTCCTCGTGGAACTTTTCAACATCCTCCACGCGTCAGACGACTTCTAGTTGGATTGAAAATCTAATACCGTCATTGCCGAATTCTCACCACAGAAGCTCGTTAGCCCAACAATCGAATTTCCCTCCCCTTGGTACGCTCGGCCCGTCCGGGAAGCAATCGCAACCATCCAGAAGCTTCAGCTCGGCAATAGAAGTAATCCAGAGCCAAGGGCTTGAGTTCATCGAAGAGGAAGAGAGCCCCTTAATCGCATGGTTGTTGTACATTGCAAGAGAACAAGATCAACTCACGGGTCTAATGGCCGCATGGACGTTGGCAATACTTTATCGTCATGGGCTGACAAAGCGTGGTAGAGAGACTGCGTTTGCTTTCTTGCTGGTGCCTTTACTCACTCGTATGCTGGACAAGGACCTGATGATTTTCCCTGACACTTCGAGTACTTATAATCTTGACTTCCTAACATCACCACGGAACGTGATCAGAGAACGGGCTCCTTTGGTCTTAGCAATGTTGGCTGCAAATAGCGCAGAAGTACAAAAGGCTGCAGCTGATGCAGGGGCTATCAAGAAGCTCTCACAGCTTCTCAAGGAATCGTATGATGAAATCACACCAAACTCAACGGCATCTTTGTGGGCGCCGGATCCAGCCAGCTCGACGCAGATGGAAACTCGGGACGAAGGTTCCCGGCTAGGACCTCAGGGGATCTCTGTAGCGGCACGGCATGTCATGAGACTGAGGGAGGCGGTCCTTGTGGCTCTTGCTGCCATTGCTTCTGATAAGGACGAGTACCGGAAAGAAATTATCGGGAATGGAATAATACCATTCATTATCAAGACGCTCATATCAGAAGATACAGACTCGCCATCCGCACCTACAGCTGATTCGCAGACAGAGCATTCGGCAAGGAACCGGAGAGCCATGACGGGGAATGGCAGAAACGCTATTTTGGCCGCTTGCGGAGCCGCTAGAGCATTATCGAGGTCTGTGAGCACGATGAGGACAAGTCTCATGGACGCTGGGCTTGCTGCTCCGCTCTTCACCCTCCTAAAATGTCAAGACGTGGAGCTACAGATAGCAGCGACGGCAGTTTTAGCTAATCTCGTTCTTTCTTTCAGTCCCATGAGGCAGGTCAGTTTCCCTGCTGCTTCAGATGCCCTAATTTCTTCGAGATTGCGCTAAATTTGCCACAGGCTATCATTGATGCGGGTGCTCTGAAAATTATCTGCGAGCATGCACATTCGATGAACACGAATCTAAGATTCAACTCCATATGGGCGCTCAAGCATCTCGTTTATGAGGCAAGCAATGAAATCAAGATGAGCTGCCTCGAGGAACTAGGTCCTGGTTGGCTGAAGCAGATAATCAATAATGATCTAGACATTTCAATCTCGAGCCCACTTACGAAATTTGGAGACCGGGATGACGGTTGTGCAACTCCCATCAGGATGAGTACGCCGAATGCCATTGGCGAACAGGTGGATCTACTCAACGCAGTGGTGGAAGATTCTAGAGAATCTAGTCAGGAAGCGGAGGAGGATGGCGAGGAAGATCTCAAAATGTCAGACAGCATTGGAGACTTGAGCAGAGGAGCTCTTGATCGAAAGCAGCCTGCTTTCTCCTTCAATCAAGGCAATGGTCGTGGTCCACTCTTGGAACCCACGCCATTGACAAGTCGCACTGTTGGCCATGCGTATCAAGGTCTTCCCGATGATCTAGCAATCCAGCAACAGGGTTTGGACTTTCTCAGGAACCTTATCTGTGGACCTGGGGCAAATGACATGATTGATTACGTTTTCAGAGAAGTTGGCCAGGACAAACTTTTCGAGATGCTCACCGCAAAGCTGCAACCGCGGGTGCTGAATGCCTTCAATCGCGAAAGAAGATCGTCCGAGAATGGTACGAAATCTGTACAACCACATACAGAAATAATTTTGTCTACGTGCTACGTGGTTGTTCATATAGCGACCGGCGCCCCTCGTCACCGCCAACTAGTCATTTCACAGACTGAGCTATTGAAATTAATTACTCCTTTGTTTAATCACCCAAATCGAGAGATCCGCACTTGCTGCGTTTGGCTCGTTAATAATCTGACGTGGACTGATGACCAATCGGACCTTATCAACTGCAAAGCGCGTGCTCGGGAGCTGATGAAACTTGGTGTGTACGAGAAGCTCGAGGCAATGGATCACGATGAAGTGTTGGATATCAGGGAGAGGGCGAAGAGTGCGCTCCATTCCTTTTCGGCACACCTGCGGTCGTCAGGTTAATGTACAGAGGCAATTAGAAAGACTGAAAAACAAACATAGGGCGGAGACGTCTATAATTTCCCTCACCACGCCTTTATGAACGCAGGATGTTGGGAATACTACATGAAACTTGGAGCCTAGCGTTTGTTGTCTTTACTATATGATTGCCTCTGGCTTTGTACGTGCATGAGTTTGCCTGTACGATTAATGAAAGCGACTCTGGCCATTATGACCATCTACACTTTCCCTTTTGTTGACATTGATCTTCACCACACAGATGCAAGGGCATTAGGCTCGCTTTGGTCATGGTATGCTGTAAGTCTGGCTATCCAAATCTATCATGGCCAGTTGTCTCTTCGTTCTCTCATATGAGTCTAAGGCTTCTCGGGATGACTATTACGAATGATGTGGTCCAGGATAAAGCTGTGCTTGGATCAAAGTACAGTACACGTAGCGGCGGGAGTGGCCGAAAGCTGCATGACATGCGGAATGACGTTGTTGGTGCATGAAGTGTGATGTGTGACATTGGATAGTCTTGAGCCTTCTTCTTTGACACCTACCTCTTCTGAACGAGCTCTCGTAATTTTAATCTACTACAATGAAAATTGACGAAGCGGTCATCCGTGCCCTATCCCTTGATCCAGCTAAGACAACCATAAAATCCCACGGCGGAAGTGGCTTCACCACTACTGCAAAGATAACTTCAGCACTCAAAGATGGCACGGAAAAGCATTTTTTCGTGAAGACTGGCAGGGGTAAAGATGCAGAAGTCATGTTCAGAGGGGAGCATGCATCTCTCAATGCCATACACTCCTCGGTCCCGTCTCTGTGTCCTGCGAGCTTCGCCGAAGGCACTTTGGAAGACGGCTCTGGCGCCTTCCTCGTGACTGACTTCTTAGATCTAAGTGGACGATCGAACCAAAACCCGTCAGAAAGAGGGTCAGGAATGTCACTGGCCGCAAAGCTAGCAAAGCTCCATACAAAACCAGCACCCATACCGTTAGGATATTCCAAATCAGTATTCGGGTTTGATTGCGTTACCTGCTGCGGTGATACCGAGCAGCCTAACGATTATACGGAGAGCTGGGCAGATTTCTATGGGAAAAATCGACTGCTGGCTATATTGACGAAGAGTGAACGTACGAATGGGAAAGATATCTCATTGAGGAAATTGGTCGAGAAAACGGTCACGGAGATTGTGCCGCGGCTAATAGGTGATGATCATCTGAACAATGGTACGGGTGTGACTCCTGTGGTCGTCCATGGCGATCTTTGGAGTGGAAATAAGGGGCGAGGCAGGATAGGCGGTAAAGGCGCTGTCGAAGACGTGGTTTTCGATCCGTCATCGGCCTATGCACACAGCGAGTACGAGCTGGGGATTATGCAAATGTTTGGAGGGTTCGGTTCCGGTTTCATGAAAGAGTACCATCAATTATGTCCAAAGACAGAGCCAGTAGAGGAGTACGAGGACCGCGTTCGGTTGTATGAATTGTATCATCATCTGAATCACTATGCGTAAGTATTGACATTCTAAGGAGTGAAATGAGGCACTAATGTGACTAGCATCTTTGGTGGTGGATACAAGAGTGGGGCACTATCAATCATGAAGGAGCTGCATCGTAAATATGGGACGAAAAGTGGTATATAAGATGGCTTTGTTGAGTCCATTTCCAAGTATTTGATAGGAATTAGGCTAGATAGGCGAGTGGCACGCAGATGTACTGTCTGCATAGTATCAGGCAAGGAATCCGCAGTGAGGTCTCGCAAGACGACTTTAAAAGGCCCTCATAAGAAATATTAAAGGGGTCTCACGAAGATGGGGCGTGCGACAGGGTTTGGATGCGAGGGCATGATACTTGTGGCTAGCACACATTCTCGATCTTCTGTTCACCACCATCTGGGGGTCCTATGTTTGAATTGAGTGTTCGGCCGAAGAGTTCTAGCAGCATCTCGAAGCAAATTCTCGATATGACTGGGTCGTAGCGACCTTTACTCAATTCGTCACGGATAAATGCGTCTGGATAGAGAAGTCAATGAATAATTCAAGTCGATCGCTTTGAAAAGAGACACTTACGCTGTGCATGTGCAACCTCGTAGAAAGAAAAGCAAACTCCCTTCTCATGCATTGTCTTCCGTACCAGATCCCTCCCAGCCGGCGGTACATGATTATCCTTCTTTCCAAAAATCTACATGCATCTAATTAGCTTAACTCTTTCCCTTTCCCAGACAGCCCCTCTCAGCCGAACTCGCCATGACGACCTCCCCCTCAATCTCCCCCGTCCTTTCCAGACTATCGTCCCCACCCGCTCCTAAACTCTTCGAATGTATATCCGTAGCAAAATAACAAACGGCAGCCTGCACCCGCTTATCTAACGCACATCTGTATGCCAGATGCCCACCTAGGCACATCCCTGTGGTACCGATTCTACCAGTGCAGGTAGGAAGGGAGAGGAGGGTGTCGATCGAGAGGGTAGCGTCTTCGTCGTAAGCTGGTAGTTTCTGTACACTGGTTAGCCTGCATGTTGTAGTGACTGTTGACGAGATGAGTGAAGGGCATAACCGACCTTCCGGATCTTGTATTCGTTTCCGGCATCAGTGCCTGGGCCGTCGTACGCGAGGGGATTGTAATCTGTGAATTCATGGTACGAAGAGGGGGCAGCGACGATGTAGCCATGGCCTGCTATTTGGCGGGCGAAGCGAGCGACTGGGCCGGTGACTAGATGCTATGAGTCAATTGAGGGTTGAGGATTGCATGAGAGGTGCATGAGAGGGTATTGTCGCCTTGATAGATTTCGCTGAAGACGACAACACCAGGAAATTTTGCTTTTGAGTAGCCGGGTATTGAAGGGTGGAAGAGGTATATGCCTGCGATTGTTCATTGGGTGGGGCTCTTGGATGGGAGGGGGAGTGTGTTACGCATGGTGCCCTTGCCGTCTGCTGAGGTGGACACATCTTGGTGGCTCTCGGTGATCAGCATTGTGAGGCTTTGAAGAGAGGGGAATCTGGGGTCAATCGTTATTAAATACTGGCATGTGAATAGGGCCTGACTCTTCTGGAGTCGCTGTTTAGGCAGCGGTCATGTTCCGCGATGAACCCCCACTTCTCAACGGTCGTCGTGGCGCGCTTTGCCCTTGCTCAACTGTTGCTATACTCTACTGAAAGCTGCTTGCCACTTTGGACCCCTCAGATGTTGCTTTGGGATCTCAATCATGCTTCGGTCTGTGGCGAATCACACTGTGTCCTTCCATTGGAGCGGGTGCAGGGCATCGACGCCAGAAAGTCGTTTATGGTAGCATATCTCATGTCTCAATGACTTTCATTCACGGCCGCAGGGTCGGTGTCAATGCTGGTAAAAATATGTATGGTTCAATAATACAGTCTAGGATCGAATGCGTATTTGTACAAAGAAGGGTATCTTAAAACACATACTAGAGATTGTGAGCTAGCGAAAACGGGCTGAATGGACTTTGGACTTACAGGAATAAACAGATAAGGGACCTGCCTCTCGTACTCTGCCCAAGCCTCGCCATACTTCTCACGACAGCGTTGCACATCTCTCCATGCTCGATGTATAATCATCGGGGTGAAAAATGCAGCGTAGAACCAAGGGAATGGGCTGTTGAAGCCAGTGATAAGCCCCCACGTCAAAGCCTACATCGGTCAGCCCAGTGGAGGCGGAGAAATCTGATGGGTGTCTCACAAAATAGAGATCGCACGTGTAGTTGATCTTTCGCGCGTATCGATACCACCCATCCACTAAAAGCGAGTCACCAGTCTTGGTCGGAATAGACTTAGGATTCTGGATTGTTTGCCATGGCAACTGGGGAAACGCTTTCCTGTCCAAGAGCGTGCCTCGTTGCTGCTGCCGAAATCGGTTCTTCTGCGCATTTGAAGTGTCCCAGACCCAGTAGACGAAAAGATAAGATACGTAGAGGGCGCTCAATGCAAAAGGGTTCCACTGATATACCGACGGCGCGTGGTTCGCCAGAAAGAGTGAACAATGACAATAACTGAGTGGTACACCGGCAAGATTCCAGAAGATGAGCATGAAGCCCCATTTCTCATAGTACATATCCCTGGAATCATCGTGAGCAAGATCTCTCAAAATGGTAGTAAGAGGCTTACCAAGTTGTGACTATAGCTTCTTCGGCTTTAGAACACGCATTCGCATATAAGAAGTGAGCCATCACGAGAAACATTACCTCTCCGGTCACATACCCGAATTGTTCGTACTGACGCGCTGCGGTGCCGAGGGAAATGACCAACAATATATACCATGGTAGCCTGACTTCAAAGAACATCTTAAAATCTAAACGGCCGAACATCCGCGGATTCAGCTCAGCCCCCATGAAGAAGTCGTACACATTATTGCCAGTCATCCTATGCTCTTTCCCACGATTCAAGGCAGACGCGTACGCAACGATGGAGACGGCGAACCCAGAGAGAACGGCAACAGATAACAGGGGACCGAACTCATCTATGATCGTATAAAGCTTGAAAAGTCCAGTCACATGAAGCAAGACGGCCACTGCAATGGTGGTGTATAAAGCCCAGACCCCAGAGCAGTAGTAGGTCAGGCGCTCGCCGCCTTCATGCTCCAGTGGCTTTCCTTGCACTGTGACACCCGGCAAGTATAGATAGCAAGCTGCTTGAAACAACAGGAAGCCCCAGTAGATGGCCCAAGCCTTCAGTGTTGGGAAGGCACCCCCATACATCAGGTCAACCAGTACCATGAGGAAGTGCCGCCAGCTTTCCCCCGTTTCGGGCATTGGGATGTGACCATCATAATATGTGGCGCCGATCCACATGATATACATCAACACTGGGAAACACACCATCATCGCGCCGACGCCCCACGGTCCGCCAAACTCGAACTCTCCGCTGTCGTCGATTCGGGGATCGTTTCCTTCTCCCGCTACTTTTGCCTGGCCATTGGCTTTGCGACCAGACACGGCGCTCCCGTTCTCCTTCTTCGATTTTGGATCTGCCTTATCTGCGAGGACATTAGGAGACGCGTCTGAATTATTTATTTTGCTGTCACCTGGTGACGTTACTGCAGCGGACTTGCGTGGACGTCCACGTCTTGTAGGCGTTTCGACCATGTCTGGGAAGTCCGTCTTCCTGGGGAACTCATCAGTATATGAGCTGCGTAACGTGTTTGCAAGGTTGAATTGTTGAGCGCTGTGAGGGCAATGGCAGATTCAATAATACTCACTTCGGGGTCTCGCCGGCCTGCCGCCGAGTGACGGTCATCTTGCGCCGCCAAAGAGTGGGAAAATGGAGCAATTAGAGATAGGCGCGTGTCATAGAGAATATGAGTACTTTGCTAGGACGACGGAGCTGTTGTGAACCCAGTGAGAAGGTTAAGCTAAATTTGTTGATGTTCGCGAAACGCGCTAGGGCGAATCCGTAGGTAAGGTACCTGATGGTGACGTCCATCTAAGGTAGCTTGAATTAGACGACTAGCAACGGGACTTCGGATTCAGAACTACCGAGAAGTTGGACCCAAAACAATGTACTCATGTGGTGTAACTTCCATAAACAGATCCTCTCTCAACTTTAAGGTGTCATCGCAAGTCAAAGGCTCTATGGAGGAGGGTGTTGGAGAAGGGACTATCGACCCACATCTTGCTGAGCATTATCCTTTTGTCGGCCAACTCGCGTACACCCATCCGAATCTATGATTCCGCAACCCAGTTGCTTTCATGTCGTCTTATTTGACTAATAGGAGCACATTTGGAAGAGATCAATAACATTATTAACGTGGTAGTAAAAGCCCTATAAGGGTCTTCGTAGAGCCCTCTCATACGCCGACCTTTGGGGGCTCGCTTAGGGGCCGTTCGGCAAATCCCAGAAAAGTGTACGGTGGCCAACAAAGGGATGATCATAATCATGCAACCCTATAAATGACAGCCTCGTCTAAGTTGTCAATTGGACTGGATATAGCATTAGAGATAAGATCAAGAAATTTTACAGCAGGAAAAGTACCATTAAGGCGGGTCTCAAGACTGTGTTTGCCTGTCTAAGGGATGCATTCCTCCAGCGAGCTTCCGCTGTATTTACACCATCGTTGATATGTGGATATGTACATGAGAGATCATCGGAAAGGATATCGTGTGGTATTACGCTCCTCTGCGTGCATTCGTGGACATTAGTGTGATCTTCTTGCCTTTCTTCTTCTTACCACTGCCTTCAACCAAGGTGGTTGCTTCAATCTGAGCAACTAGATCATCCTCTTGTAGAAGATCCTTTTCCCAATCTTGCAACCAACCGTCGTTCTCAGACGGCTCATGCTCGTCAGAAACTGCAGGCATGGCCGGTGAAGTTGGCGGAATGAGTCTCGTGCCCCACACAGTCTTCGAAGCGACTGGGCTCGTCGAAGGTGACGCCAATGACGCGAAAGCAGAGCCCTCCTGTGCTCTTGGTGAGGTCCAAGGGGGTGAAGAGGAGTCCACAGAGAAGTCTACAGCTGAAGTGTCAGGCAAGGGTTGAAAATCGACTTCAGATATGACATCTTGAGATGGCGCAGGCCGTCGTCTTCGTGCAGCAGCCCAGCGTTTGTCGTCCTCTTCTTTCTCTGCTCTCATGCGTTCCTTCTCCTCGCGGATCTCCTTTTCCCTGTTCTTCTTCCTCCGCCGCTCGATCTCAACTTCAAAGCCTTTGAGAACTTCTGGGCTCACGATTTCAGTCCAGTCGCATTCCAAGAACCCAACCTCACAACCTTGAGGGAGATGTGAGAGATATTTGGCACGTCGACGGAGTTCATCATCCACGATATGGCCTGTAGAGACCCGCTCTACACGAGGGAGTATAGTGGTGGGGAAGGCGGAAAAGTCTCCAAAGGCAGCCTTTAGTATCCGTATATCAAGTGGCGATAAATAATAGTGTAACAAAGCTTCGTAAAAGTAAAACGGTGAGTCGCCTTGGTGATAATGAGGTCCAGCGCCATCAGGTCCCCGGGAGCGTGACACTGACGGCTGTTCTGGGTACGATGCTGAAGGCTGTGGTGGAGTACCCATCGAAGTGTTTGACTTCGTCGATGTGGTTGTCTGGGAAAGGGTATCATCCGCAGGAGACGATGCTTCCCGTGATTGATCAGCTGAAGTTCCTGAGCTCGTATTTTGCATGTCAAGTAAGCTTCGAGGCAACGACTGGCCTGACTTCACAGCGCGTTGAAAGAGGTAGTATTCCGGAATGTCCTTGCCGTATTCTCGAAATTCAACGGATGGTCGCCGTGGCTTTCTTTCACTAGGCTGCTGAGGCACAATCGGCGGGTTTCCTAAGTCTTTGGCTCTCTCTTTGGCTTCCGTGATCGAAGCGACCGCCCTTTTAGTCCACTGAGTCTCTTCACCAAACATAAGCTCGTCCTCCTTTTCTTGTTGCTGCAGCTCACCAATCTCATTTTGGTACTGCTCCAGCATATAATCTTCGCTCCCTTTCATCACTCGTGCATAGTCCATGACTTCTGCAGCGAAATACCATGGAACCTCGTCTGCTCTCTCCAAGCCCTCAGCGCCGTCACGAGGCAAAGCGAGCGTGCTTCCCGGCTGCCGCATGATGAGTCTAAGCATGACATCACCTCCTTCGTGAGGACGCTCTCCCTCCTGGCCGGTGAACCACCGGACGGGTCTGGTTTCCGAAACGTATATACTGTCCCAACATATTGGACACTTCTTCCACCTTGCTTTCTTTTCTGGAGTTTGATTGGTGTCATCGGACGAGTGCATATATCGTATCAGGCATGGTAGGCAAAAAATATGCCCGCACTTTGCCATTCGAGGCGCAACCGGGGTCGACAAGCAGATCGGACAGTTGGTCGACTGCGATTGAGCAGATACCAGAATCTGAAGCACATTGCCCCAATCCAGATGCACATCCGCATCAATCGCTTGAGCACGATAATCTCCTTTGGGGTTGACGATAAAGCGGTAATTAGCATGGACATATCTTACTATTAGTGAGCAGGGATCTTTTCATCAGGAGCGTTCGAGACGTTGGCCTACTTGGCTTTATCTGCAGCGTGATAGCCGGAGCCTAATCCCCATGTAGGGTTTCTTCTCGCGTTGCGACCAAAGTGGTGTTGCTGGTAGCTCTGCGGACGAGGAGGCAATGTGAAGTTCATAAGATGGGTTATGGAGGTCCGTCCTTTGCGACTACTAGTGGACTGCATAGCTGCCTATGCAACGCAAGATGTCAGTAGAGCTCTCACGGGGAGTGAGGACATGCCAACTGGTATAGCTTACGGATTCAGCAGCAGCATCCTCATCCGCAAGCCGGGGTCGCCGTTGGCCCTTGTGCTGTTTACGAAAAGATTGGTTGTACCGTGCAGCCGAGGAAGATGAACGCGATGTGTATCCCGTACCAAAGCTTCCTGATCCTCCAGTACGTCTTTGCGTGTGGTTATCAATTCCAAGGGAAGGACCACTCTGGGATTGTGAAGCGGAGGTTGTTTGGGATGGAGAGCTCGCGTTCTTAGAGGTGGCTAAAGAAAGTACTGAATTTGTCGACATCGCGGCCCACCTGCAGACTATATACAGTTCGTCAAGTGCAGAGGAAGAGAGGTCGGAATCAGCGTTCTTGGTTGGCTTGCCCGAGGTCAACCCCAGAGGGTGGGAGTTGTGGAAGGGAAGAGGGGCGAGATGCGAGAAACCGCTCTAGTACTGAAGAGTCATCATAGCCGCTCAATAAGTACATAATCTTTTGTCATCCTGTACAGGGTATAGAATGCAATCCGGCCTACGAATTTACACAGTCTAAGTCATTCCGCCTGTTTGCTACGGCATTATCATATCAAGCCTAGTCTAAATCATGGATTGTGGCTCTTGAGGACGTTAGCCTTGAGTGCAATACTTCCAAAGCTCACCCTGGAGAAAGCCTCTCGGACTTTCTTCTGGCTTTTGTAGGACCAGTCAGATTCAGGTCATATACAATGCCTACCACGAGACAACAGTGTATGTACCATCCTTAAAACTAGATACCTAGAGATACGAATGAGCAATGAACTCGAGAGTGAATCTCCTTCAAACCGAAGACTACCCTGCACGGAAATGACAAAGCTGGGCAATCTTGTAGGAACGAGGTATCTGACTATCAATGTCGACTAGCAAGCTTGTTAGGACTTTCTGGAAAAAGTGAATGGCATCGTAGTGTAGAATGTGAGCAATAGGCAAACGATAGGATTTGCATTCGAGGGATTCCCATTCGGTAGAAGTACTTTCTCGCTGTGTTCAAAGGGTTCCAAAGGAGTGAATTGGAAGCACTCATATAAGTGAAACGTTTTGGTTTCGGTGCCCCGTGCGATGCTGAAAGATGATTTTGTAAAGAAGGAACGTATCTTAAAACACCCGATTAGTCACGCGCGTATCATCCGCCTCGGAATTTTAGATGGACTACGACGAAGCATAGCCTTGACCATTTTCCCCAGCACTCATCTCTTTTGTTTTCACTCTTCACCTCAGCCTCTGAGGATACGTCGAAGCATTGCAGCCACAGCATTCCCATGATGGCAATTCATTACCCAGCGGCGTATCTCCCGTCACGTTAAGGGGATAATTATTTGACCTGTCCCATTAGGGCCTACACGGCAATGAACTCTCATCAGCCTATGCTACCACAGGTACCACCGGCGACTCCTCTCGCAAACGGACGGCCGGGGCACAATGTTCCTTACGCGCCATCACCACATCCCCAGCAGCAGGTACCTTATTACCAGGGCTATCAATATCAGTATCCTCCGCATTTCCCAAGACCTCCGCAGCAATGGCCACCATATCCAGTGCACATGCCCATGGGAAGGAGTTACCAACCATACCCCCCAATGACACCGTACCATATACCACCGCAACAGCTTCCACCAATTCGACCTTCCCCACAACAAGCCCCCTCTTCGTCCTCAGTACGTTCTGTGCAAGGCATGCTCTCTCCATCCTCCTCCAACACGTCCCTACACATCCCACCATCTACTTCTTTAAGTGTAGCCAATCCCTACCTGGCTCCTCCCACACCGCCTCCGCCCCCTCCTGCATCACCTACTCATCGGACGCCTTTCTACCCTCCTCTTCCCTGGCAATCCTTCGAAGGCACATTTCCTCCGAGAGCACCCCGCCGACGAAGGAAAGCGCCGATCCCGCAATCTTCCACTGCTCCGGTTGAGCTGCCTTCTCGTCAAGATCCTATTGCTGAGGTTGATGACGCTGAAACAATATATCAAAGCTCTTACTCCTCCACTACCGAAGCTCCACCTCCCATAGAAGAAGCACTGGCCGAGCCCCAGAATCTGGTCACTCCTTCAACATCTCATCCTCCTTCCGAGGACATGTCTACCCGGCCTACGACACCTTCTTCCGCTGCACCATCTCAACAAGTCACACCGAAGAACAATTCTTCCGGTCGACCGAACGTCCCTATAGTTCCAATCGTACCTGCCATTCCAAATATTCCCTTAGCTTCGCGACCTTCGAAACGAGCATCCGTCAGTGGTGCCTCGGATGCCATTGACAGTGCAGCTCCTTTGAGCAATGATCATCCTTTAGGTGATATTGAGACTGCTGCACGTAATGGTGGAGATGAGATCGATGATGTTGCTGAACGAAGTGAAGCTGCTAAGTCACCACCTTTCAAAGCTGCACCAAAATCTTGGGCAGACCTCGTCCGGACCATGGGACCACCTCCTAATCCTGGAACTCCACAAGCTGCTCAAGTGGGCAGTGGTTCGACGGCTCAAGTCAACGGATTTGCTCCCGCCAAAGCAGGATCTTTGGCCGAAGCTCTCAGCTCCTACAGCGTGAAAGAGAGCAGTGGTACTTCTAAGTTTGCCTTCCTTGAACCTAGAGGGCTTGTCAATGCTGGAAACATGTGCTACATGAACGCGGTAAGACCTGCGCATGAGCTCATATCAATAATTCTCCTAATTCTCGCACAGATATTGCAGGTTTTAGTGTTCTGTGTGCCGTTTTACAATTTTCTTGAGAAAATTGGAAGGCAAGCTGCTCATAGCTTCAAAAGTGACACTCCCGTTTTGGATGCGTTGTAAGTTGAACTTTCAGCTTTATCAATAAGAAATATCATATTGATTTCTACATAGGATAATGTTCATGCGGGAGTTTAAAGTCATTGATGCGGCCGTCTCGGTTGATCAACTTCGAATGCGGCTGAAAGACAATGAGCTTGAGCAGTACGGCGAGCCATTCACCCCAGATTTCGTGTACGAAGTCATCCAACGACTGCCGCGGTTCTCGTCTATGAGGGTACGTACAGTGTTATTTGTCTTAGGAGAGTTGGCTGACTCTACCAGCGGGGCCACCAGCAAGACGCAGAGGAATTTCTGGGTTTTCTTTTAGAAGAGATGCATGAAGAATGCAGCAGAGCAATGAGGTCGATAAACAACAAGGCCTCGTCTGGCGCCTCCACCCCCACCAACGGTGTTACGTCGCCAAATAGCGAGTCCACCGGTTACCCAGCAGTAGATGAAGGAGGTTGGCTCGAGGTCGGACCGAAACAGAGAGCTGCCATTACTCGATCGTCTGGTGCGGTTGCCACTGAATCGCCAGTGACCAAGATATTCGGCGGGAAACTGCGGTCAGAGTTGCGAGTGCCAGGGATGAAGAATTCCGTGACGTTAGAACCATACCAGGCCTTGCAGCTTGATATTGGTGCTCCACATCTCAATAACATAATTGATGCACTGAAAGCTTTGACTAAGCCCGAAACATTACATGGCGCCTTCAACTCGCCTCGAGGCCCCGGATCAACCGCTACAAAGCAGGTCACCATTGAGACTCTGCCGCAAGTATTGATCCTTCATCTCAAACGCTTCCAATACGATAGTAGCGGGGGCACACAAAAGATCTGGAGGAAGGTTGGGTACCCATTGGACCTTGAGATTCCCAAGGAAGTATTCCCTCAACATCAGAGAGGAAGACTACTAGCCCATGGAGGCTTGCCAAAATATCGCCTCAGTAGCGTCCTCTATCACCACGGCAAGAACGCTGGCACTGGACATTATACCGCCGATGTTTTGAGGCAGGACGAGCGCGAATGGATCCGGCTCGACGACACAATAATCAGGCGAATTCGGAGTCGCGATGTTGCAGAAGGAGGTAGTGAAGAGGACCCTAGAGTGCTCGCTGCTGCACTGGAGCAACACAAAAATGACCAGCATTACGGCAGTAACCTGTACGACCAATTTGCAACCGAGGGTGAGGACCAGAAGCAAGCTGACAAAGGATGGAGCGAGGTCAATGGTGGTGGAGCTGCGGCCCATTCAACAACGAGCAAAAAGTGGTCGGGCGTTGCAAATGGGAATGTAACGCCGACAATATCCCCCGGAAAAGCAACCCCTGTCGGACGTGCTTCGGTCAAGGACAACAAAGTTGCATACATGCTCTTTTACGAGAGAGTAACTGTATAGGGAGGGGGTTTTACTGGTTGCCACGGTCGACGTTCATTTTGAGGTCTATACCCAGGGATCGGTGCATGACAAAAGCATTGTAGTAAGGTGATGCAGTTTTGCATGTACGAAGTAAGAGTGGTGCTCGAGCATATTCCTTAAGCTTAGCTTGCGATATATGCTATATTCTATCAATGCGTTGTACATATTTTAATCAAGATATGATATCCGATATCCACTAGCGGGTCCAGAAAGGAGTGGAACGAACATCTGCTCTTTGAATGTGTGCCCGAGTGCCTTCCTTCTTGGCCTGGCCATTGGCATTCGTTCAACCTGACCAGTCTGTTCAGGCACCCGGAGAAGACTAGGAACCCACCATGGCATAGTGCCACTTAGTACAATCGGGCAGCAGCATTTCAATACAGCAATTTAATAACTTTTAATAGGCCACAGCATGGAACTATATAATCTTTGCAATCGAATTAGGAAAAATTCTTCCTTGTAGATGCAACTAGACCATTAAATTCGAGGATTGGCACTAGGAGAGTCAATATTCATTCAGAACCAGTTCGATATGTTGGACGGATCATCGCTGCGAAACTCGAGGACTATGGAGTACTTGCTTTGGAACGCATGAAGCCGGAAGGCGATTTCTTCAGCAGACATTCTGGATGTCTCGAAGACTCGTGCGGCCAAGCAAGGCGTGGAGACTCATGCAAGGACAGGTCCCACACACAGAGAATACAGTACGCTTTATATACATGATTTACCTCCATCTAGGCGAGAAGGATATCGTATCCGTCCCTTTCGATCCTCACAGCTTCAGCTTCATTACTATATCTTCTCCGAACAAGCTCGAAGATTACCAGGCCGGCGCTCGTGCTTGGAACTTGCTTAATTGTATTTATGAAAAACCCTTTATAAACCCACCGTCGCCAACCTCTGGCTCGCCGAACGTGTACTAGGCACTGTCGGTAGGTCTCTGAGTAAGCAGCATAACAGCTGCGCAGCATTGCTGATTTCGGTTGACCGATTTGCGCCTGTCGGTCTAAGTACGCTAACGACTTATAATGGATGTTTTGAATCAGATTGAGTGGGTGCTGAACGATTTGCTGACTGATAGAGGCGCTGATGCCAGCGAACATGAGGAAAGCAGGCTCAATAGCATAATGAGGTTTGATCACATCTATGGGGCCTGACTCGTCCAATTTAGGTGTGAAAAGGGGTGTGAGGAGATTGCCACGAAGATTACCATAGTATTTGGTCACAAAAGCGTAGTAGGCTTGGGCTTTGACATACTCGAAACTTGCAAAGAATGCTCCGTAGCCAAAGGAGTCTTTGATGAGGGAAAGGGGCCAGCCCGCGAAGATCCCTGTAACCGTGGATGTCAGCATAGCCTCATCAGGAATAATCAGCCTATGAGACTGGTTTGGGGAGCAACAGGGGCGGTTTCGCATTTCAGTAGCCCCTCCACTGGGTTTCCTTCCCCACTACTCGGCTGTTACGTTGCCTGACTCGACTTCTCTGAAAAGCAATCAGAAGGCGTTAACCCTCATCCAGCCTTCACTCATATTTAGCCTCCTGTTCTCAGAACTTGGCCTTGAGTTGCAGGACCTGGTTCTCAAACTTGTTGTGCACTCTTTTATTTCTGCATGCACGTAGTCATGAATGATAGACCACATTGGCGGGTGCAGAAGGGCCAAGCCTCGTTGTAGGCCCTTTAATATTTTCAACAATCCATTTTGCGATGCGCATCAATCAAAGATGCACTATTCCGGAAGCTTACGAAATTGCACATACCGCGAAGGCCAATCTCTTGCAACTTGCCGTAACTGTACTGCCACATTGTTCTGTAACGTCCGCTAAGGACTTCGCTACTCTTGAAGCGCACTGAGAGAGCATCTAATGGGGCTGCTACGACTGATTGGATACCACCAGCGTAGAATCCAGCCAGAAAGGTTTTATGAATTGGTGGAGGTGGGTAAACTCTCTTCGAGGATTGGGATGATGGCTGATACAGGGTGCCCAGGATCTGGAGGTACGAGGTATACAAGATTGCCCCTACGCTGCGCGAGATCTTTCAGTGAGGACACTTAGTAGTCCACGTGGCCAGGCTTTACCCGATGTTGGCCAGTAAAGGTGGAAGGACATGGTTCGGAATGAAAGCCCATCCATATGTTCGAACGGCATGAGTTAACAAACCAGGCGTGCTCATTCTTGAATTCGTCACTTAGCAAAAAATTCTTAAAACGTGAAAGAGCAGCACCAGACAAGCGGTCTAAAAAGAAGACGCCGAAACATGACATGAACTTCTTTGAATCGCAGCGACAGAGGAAAGTGAACTGGGAAGCGTACCGTAACGACCATCCTTCTTGGGCCTGCACCCTGGGATTGATAGCCCTAGCAAAAGCCTATAGTGTGCTTCAGCAGCAATCCAAGCTCAATATGATTGATTGATCATTACAAGATAACTATGAACAAATAAGCTGAGACACTTTTTACGAGGACATCTTGCTTCCTCACTCGACTCTTGTACGGAAGAACGCCTTTACAGGAGCTCTAAAGTAGAAGGCCACTGCTTGCGAGCCGATTGCACGGACGCCTGCTGCTGATGCGCCTGTTGCTGCATTGCTCGTCTTGTCATTTCGGAGGTTCGTTTGCGTAGTTGGGGCCTTCGAAGCCATCAAAATGCCTGGAGGAAGACCCCAACACACGCCACAGCCGATGCGTTTCTTCAAAGGCTCATTCGACTTAGAAGAAGGTACTTCAGTCAATAGCGTAAGATGAATCTCTGTAAGGATAAAGAGGTTCTGCGATCATTGACCTTGCTGTTGCTCAGCCGGTTGAAAGTAGAGTAGATCAAACCAACAGTCGAATAGGTGCTCTGTGGTTGTTATGATCGGGTTGTACGTCACTTAGTGATTATCAACACGCGGAGTGAGAAACAGTCCTTGGTGTAATGTTGGTGATTCTTTAGGCCGTCTCTGCGAGCCTTGTAGCGCGTTTTTTATTGGTATCAAAACGCGCTAAGATAGGTATATCGTAATCAATTAACGCGCTTTCAATGAACAGCGACCTTTCATGACACGATTTTTCTGCCTCCTTCAACTCACTATCTTCCTAACAGCGGGCCCATCATGGCAGACGAAGTCAAGATAGACAAGGATGCTTTCAACAGCCGGCTGTCACACCTCATATCGACATGGAAGAACGACAAGCGGCAATCCAACGACGCGCTGTTCGGCGGAGTTGGTTCGATAGTGATTCTTATGGGCAAGAATGAGGAAAATCCGGCTTTCCACAAGAACAACGCTATGCACGTATGTATTTGTATGGGACTCTAAGTAGACGAGGAGCTAATAAGTGCGCACGTAGTTCTGGCTTCTTGGATATGAGTTCCCCGCTACCCTTATGGTCTTCACCCTCGAAGCTCTCTATATTGTTACGACTGCAAAGAAAGGTATGACTCATTGGAGCCTTACCGTGAATTTGTGCTGACCGCTCTCCTCACTGGTAGCGAAACATCTCGAGCCGTTGAAGGGGGGCAAAGTCCCAGTAGAGATTTTAGTCCGTGGCAAGGACACAGAGCAGAATGCGAAACATTTCGAGAAATGTCTGAACGTCATCAAAGGTGCCGGGGTAGGTTTATTCCACTTGATGCGCCGGCACAGCACGCTGATTGCTGTGTAGAAGAAAGTAGGCACAATCCCCAAAGATTCTTCAACTGGACCTTTTGCAGATGAATGGAAAAAAGCGCTCGGTGACATTCTAAAAGATGTGGAAGAAGTTGACATATCTCTTGCCCTATCCTCCGCTGCTTTCGCAGTGAAGGATGAGAACGAATTGGTAAGCGGTCCTGAGGACCCAAAGGATGAGAAGGTTGTGTTGTAGCTGACGTCGTGCAGCGGTCTATGCGCAATGCTTCAAGGGCTTGTACAGGACTTTTGACAGAATACTTTGTCGAAGAAATGTCGTCGATCCTGGATGCAGAGAAGAATGTCACACATAAGGAGCTAGCAGAGAAGATCGATGGCAAACTCGATGATACGAAGTTCTTCAAGAATCTCAAAACAAAGCTACCACAAGATTTCGACAATACTCAGTTAGACTTCATGTATGGGCCAACTGTTCAAAGTGGTGGGAACTACGACCTCAAGCTTTCAGCCCAGTCCGATGACAATACTTTGCACCCCGGTATCATTATTGCTGGCCTTGGACTACGATATAAAAGCTATACGTCGATATTAGCTCGAACCTTCCTAGTGGATCCAAATAGCTCCCAGGAAGGCAACTACAAATTGTTACACAGCGTGCAGGACATTTTAATCCGCGAGGCCAGAGAAGGCGTAATAATCAAGGACCTCTATAACAAAGCCTTAAATCTTATCAGGGCGAGGAAGCCTGAGCTAGAAAAGCACTTTCTGAAGACTATTGGCGGCGGCATTGGTATCGAGGCTCGGGATTCGACGCTTCTCATCAACGCAAAGAACACCAGACAACTCAAAGATGGCATGACTCTCAATTTTGCCCCCGGTTTCACGGATATAGAGAACCCGAGTCCCCAAGACAAGAAGAGCAAGACGTACACCCTGTTCGTGTCCGACACCGTTCGGGTTAAGAGCAGATCAGAGGATGCGGCTAACTTTACTGCGTCAGCGCCATTGGAACTTGGGGCTGTCTCATTCTACTTCAAGGACGAAGAGGAAGAACAAACATCGCCACAAAAGGGCAAGACCAAGAAAGACCCCAAGATTGGCGCTGTTGCGTCCAGCAATGTTGTGAAGACGAAGCTTCGCGCTGAGCGCACAAAGCAGGTCGATGAGGGGGCAGAGGCCCGACGTCGAGAGCATCAGAAAGAGCTGGCCCAAAAGAAGCAGCAGGAGGGTCTTGCGCAGTATAGTGAAGCCACAGGCGATGCAAATGGTGTTACTCAAAAGAAGTTCAAAAAATTCGAATCATACAAACGCGACAATCAGTTTCCCTCGCGGGTGGCAGATTTAATGATTGTGGTCGATGTCAAAGCTTCGACCATTGTCCTCCCTATTATGGGTCGTCCTGTACCATTTCATATCAATACGATCAAGAATGCCAGCAAGAGCGACGAGGGAGAATTCTCGTACTTACGGATCAACTTTCTCTCTCCCGGACAAGGCGTTGGTAGAAAAGATGACCAGCCCTTTGAAGATGCGACAGCGCATTTTGTCAGAAGCCTCACGTTCAGATCCACAGATGCTGATCGAATGCAAGACATTGCACAGCAGATCACTGACCTCAGAAAGAACGCTGTGCGCCGAGAACAAGAGAAGAAAGAGCTAGAGGATGTAGTCGAGCAGGACAAGCTGCAAGTGATTCGAAGTAGGTATTACTTGTTTTCGATTACTAGCATGTACTAATCGACATACTTCAGGTCGAAAGCCGGTCAATCTTGATAACGTGTTCGTTCGGCCCGGGCTTGACGGTAAACGAGTACCTGGAGAAGTAGAGATTCATCAAAATGGTCTACGCTACAGTGATCATCGTGGCAGTCAAATCGACATTCTTTTCAGCAATATCAAGCACCTATTCTTCCAACCATGCACACATGAGCTGATTGTTATAATACACGTCCATCTGAAAGATCCGATTATGATCGGTAAGAAGAAGGCTAAAGACGTCCAATTCTATCGTGAGGCGACAGATATGGCTTTTGATGAGACGGGAAACCGAAAGCGAAAGCACCGCTATGGCGATGAGGAAGAATTCGAACAGGAGCAAGAAGAGCGGAGGCGACGAGCACAGCTTGATAAGATCTTTAAGAGCTTCGCCGAGAAGATTCAGTCGGCCGCCCCAGACGGCTTTGGGGTTGATATTCCTTTTAGGGAGCTTGGATTTAGTGGTGTTCCCAATCGCTCAAACGTTCTCTGTCAACCTACCACAGACTGTCTTGTTCAGCTTACTGAGCCGCCATTTATGGTGCTCACTCTTGATGAAATTGAGATAGTCCATCTCGAGCGTGTACAATTCGGCTTGAAGAATTTCGATATGGTCTGCGTTTTCAAAGATTTCCATCGATCGCCAGCTCATATCAACACGGTCCCGGTCGAAAGTCTAGAGCAAGTCAAAGACTGGCTTGACTCGGTCAATATTCCTTATAGTGAAGGACCTCTAAACCTCAATTGGGCTACCATCATGAAGACAGTCATTGCGGATCCTCATCAATTCTTTGTTGATGGCGGATGGTCGTTTTTGACCATGGAGTCAGATGATGAAGACGATGAGGAAGAGGAAGAGGAGTCGGCGTTCGAAATGTCAGACTCGGATCTTGTTGCTTCTGATGAGTCTTCTGAGGACGAGTCGGAGTTCGATGATGATGCTTCGGCTGACGAGGGCGATGCTAGCGATGATGAGAGTGGTGGAGAGGATTGGGATGAGCTGGAGAAGAAAGCAAAGAAGAAGGATCGTGAGGGAGGCCTTGACGATGAGGACTCTGGGAAGAAGAAGAAGCGGTAAAGATGGTATCAGAAGTGTCTATTCATGTGTTTCCTCATGGGACTAGCGAAGGGATATTGCTGCATAGGTCCGGCGCATAAACCTCGAATCACGCTGCGCAATAGTGTGCCTCTCGGCCTTCAGTGGATTGTTTAACATAATCCGTCAAGTCTGACGAGCATCGGCGGTTCTGGGTAGCAACACATTGCGGATCGTAGGCGCATCAATTTGCTTTCAGCAACGGACAGCAAGTGAAACTTGGACAGGTTGCAAATGAACTTCAGCTGACTTAGTACGAGGTATGCTAGCTAGCCCAATCTCAGTCGCGAGGAAACCCTTCTCATACACCACATCCCCGTTCGTAGATACTACCATTCAGAGATGATTGCCATTTAACATGCCAAGCCAACCCTTGTCACTGGAAATTTTTCCCACGTCCCCCAATTTCTATAACTAAAATTGTACTGTACATAGTATCTTCGATCCCCTGGTAATCTACGCTTACTCATTGTTCCGATACATAGTGTACATGTTAGTCATTCTCGTTTGCTGGTCTGGCGTGAATTGATTGTAGCTGTAACAGTATTAGCCAAGAAGGTTCTTGCTACAAGCCCGATTGCCCACTTACCATTCATCAGTGGAGTAATCCATGTAATTATTGATAGGATCCAATCCGGGGTCTCCAGGACAGCTATCCTTCCCTGAAGGACAGCCGGAGGTGCTTACACTTTCTTGTGGCGTGTCGGCGATATAGTCTCCTGGATCACTGGTACTGCAGGTATTGTCCTGAAAGGTATGAAGTAACCCGAACCAATGCCCAACCTCATGCACTGCTGTCTTTCCCTCATCATACCCATATGCTGGGACTGGGCTTTGCGGCATACTAGCTGCAAGCACATTACAGCCGTCCGTTGCGTAATCGGCTGCAGGAAATTCCGTTTGTCCTCCTTGGGCGTTCTTGTACGTCATATTTGTTGGCAGCGTGCAATAACCCAGGAGGACGAGGTCCGGATTGTACGTGTATGGGGCCGAGGAGAGATTGGTTTGGAAGTACATGTTCAACTCGGAGTAGGTGCCTTGGCGGAGGGACTGTTTCATCATTGTGCTATTGGCGTCGGTTGCCCAATCATCTCTAACGGTATAGCTTGTGCCTGCGAGATGGAAGGCTATATTGGCGGGCATATACGCCTGATTCAGCACGGCAACCTGAAGTTGCGGGTTAGATGGCGCTGTCAAGTTGACGAGGAGTTCAACTAACCTGCGCTGACATGAGGGTGTTGCGGACATTAGGAGGGTAGGTACTGGCTTGGTCAAAGGTGCTGACAAAGTGCATATATGTGTTGATTAAGAGACGCTGCGAAGATTGTCGGGGCCCGATAGGCTTGTTATCACGTAAGTCGACGTGTGCTTGTCTGAGTTCTTCGCTGGGTGGCTTGGTGCCACACATTTGGGAGCTGATGTTTGGGATAGTGATGACTTGGGGCTGTGTGACATTAGGGTTGGTGTTTGCACCAGGAAGGGCAAGTGCATGGCCTGGGATAACGGCAAGGGCAAAGATCATTAAAGCTTGGAGCAACATATTGAGTAACGGTAATATATGTTCTGTAAAATTGAGCAAGAAATTTTAGTGATATAATAGGGAAGGTAGCAGTAGGACTTGGAAGGGTAAAGCACGAAAACATATCTAGATATAGGCTTTTCAGTCCTCGTTCACGTGGAGTCCTCGGATGTTTCGATCACCCACACATCTACTCGGAGACGTCACAGCGGTGTCCTGCTTTGTCTGCACGTGGTCGAGACTCGCGTGGCGTCAAAGCAGTACGGATCCAGACATTCCTTTAAGAAAGAGCATAAAGCAACTCGCACTCCTGTGAGAACGCCCAGACCTGTCACAAGGGCCTCCATAGTCATCGGAACTAAGATGTAAAGAAAGCGCCATGAACCTCTGGCCCACTCAGATGGTTGGTCATGAAATGATAGGCATTATACAGAAAAATCTAGACTTTGGAAACCCGCAACATCGCACCTTATGACCACCAGACGCCAAAGTCCCTTACACTGGGAACCGCATCTGGAAGTTCAACTAGAAAGAGTTTGATCATGCAGTGTCATTACCAGGTCTTTGAATACCGGTTGCGGTAGCCGTACTAGGTTGGTCATTGTTCCATGAAAGGTACGTATGATCTCCGAGTTTTCTAGTCGCGTTCTCAGTTCCGCGGCATCTTCTACAAGCAAGGGCTTTGACATACCGTGGCTTAATGAGGTGTGTTACAGTGAAGATTGTGCCAAGCACTATGCATATGCCTCCAACAGCTACATATGCGATACCAAGGAACGGGTTCTTGCCACCCATCACCGTTCGAGTGGATATGACAATCGATTTCGTCCCTCCATATACAATGACGGGGAAATCTAGTATCATAGTCAGAGATGTCATCGGAGAGGCTCTGAAGACTTACTGTTATCAATATCCACTTGGTAGGTGCTGCATTGCATAGTCTCATTATCATTACGTTTAGCAAGCTTACTAAAATTGGGCAGTCCAGCAGTTCTCATCCAAACCTGAAAGGCATAGTCCGTCTTCAGATCCGGCGGTGGGGCTTCTGCATTGTAGCCATTCTGCCATCGCAAGTACCAGTTGGGCGGGACAGCTATTTGTGAATAATTGTACTGTGTTGGACCGTAAAGGGCTGCGTCTGAACTCCAAGCAATCCCATCTTCTGTCATATTGTATGTGATGTTGGGCGCGTTGCTGTAATGCGTGTTCAATTGCACAGGGTTACCAATGGAGTCGTTGAATAGAGAGTTGGCTATGAGGCCACATGGATAATACGGTCTGCCAGCCGGATCTGTATTTAGAGGATCGCAAGCCCCGAGTGAACCGTTGGATACAGCGGTACCCTTCAATTGGTCTGAATCCAATGACTTGACGTAACGGCGATGATTCTGATAGAAATTGGTAAGACGATAGTACAGCAAGACAGGTGGATTAAGATTATCCGGAATATTGAACTGCAAAGAGCAGACCGACGTGTTTACAGGAGCAGTTCCAGCAGCATATGTCTTGTTGTAGCTGTATTGTTTCCACTGATATCTCGAGCCGGCAGTGCAATTCGAATCAGAACCCTTGAACGATGACGACGTGTAGTTACTGGGAATATCTACATAGCCCGTATCTGTGAACTGCGTGCCATTTTGGAGCTCGTGGCAGTGAGAATAATCGATTACTATTTCTTGTACCTTAATGTGGAAACGATTAGCACCAATTGGGGGAGCTTGAGACTTGGACTATGGTCGCTGACCTGCGCACTTGCGTATAGCAAGAGGCCACCTATTGGAGCGAAAATGATGCCAACAGCAAAGAACAGAGGCAAAACGGTTTTTGGCGTGAGGATTGGTCTGTGAAGTGGTATGTTTAATAAGGGCACTTGTTGCTGAGCCTGAAACCTTCGCCGTGGGGATGGGGGAAGCGCTCACTGCCATGCTTTCAACCGCTGTTGCCGGAAGGCGGTATCTGTAAAGCGCGGAATATCGCATCAGCCGTTGAACAATGTCTTCATTTCTCTGTACAAAACGGTGGGCCATCGGGGTGAGCGTACTGGCCGGCCTCCTGCTCTTCACTTTCTTCTGCACCTCCTCGTGTTCTTGACCATCTATCGAGCCGACGTGGGTTTCGGTTTGTGACATACTGGGGATAGTGTGAACATGAGGATCCTCACAATTCTCTAGTAATTTGCTAAGCGATGATTCTTGGAAATGCGGTGATACGGAGTGAATGCTACGGATTCAGCTTACGTTCTCCGTAAGCCTGTAGGGCTGAGCACAAGTGCCGATATTTAACCGGGACATTTTTCCTCGCCCCACTTTCTCGCCCACACGTTCTCCAAGTTACCTAGTGAATGGTGGTTCCTAAGCTTACTATTGGCCTTAAAACACACACACACACTTGTTATGGTCTTTAAGTAAAATGCGGCCGAGATCCGACGAATCAGAAGTGCGTGTGCTTCCCTTGCTCCTGTGAAGCTCCTAAAGTAGGAATATAGCAGAGGAGAAAGGTTTAGTAGGTCGGCCATGTACGTTGGGCTAGGACTTGAAGGATACCATATAGTCATTAACATCTGGCAGAGAGGCTACCGGACAAGTTTAAGAATTTTCAGTTCAGCCAATAAAGTAGCCAAGAACAGCAAGCTCCTATTGTTTTCATGGTAAACACAAGAGATTCTAAGTATTATAACTGCGCTTTTGAGAGTATGGGCTAGCTAACGAAAGCTGAACTTTCTTTATCTCTTCGACTGGGATATTCTTTAGTATGCTGAAGACTTCATAACGGCTTTTACGCCATCTTGTTCCACCCTGATTTTCCTGCGCCAGTGCTCAATTAACATGAATTTTTCTCCACATGAAGCCCCTTTTGAGCTCAGGGACAAGGGCGTCTGGCAACATTGATGGCAGCAGAGCCTAGACTGACCGAAGGCGGCAACCCCGAATTTTGATCGAAAGAAGCCACTGCACGCTCTAAAGGGATGACAGATAATCCTGGGCGGATCGCGCCAAATTATTTAAAAAGGCTACTCGATATAGCAAGACAAGTCAAAGCCGTCAGTAATGCGCAAGATCAGTAGTACAGTATTGTAACGTATTCAGAAAACCTCTGCTCATTTTGTATAGTCCTAAGCCTTGGTCATCATGACCGGTTATGTCAGGGTTTTACTGCGAAGACCGTGAAGCATCCAAACAATTCTCACAAAACACTAGACATCATGAAAGCTATTAATTAATGATAGAATTCGGATCGTCCACAGAGATCAGCGAATCTTCAGACGGCGCTATTTACCGAATCCCCTAGATGTAGTCCTCGTCCACGAGAGCGTCCCGGTGTCCTCCATAACCACAAGTGTACAATCATAATCGTACGACAAAGCTGAAAATACATCCGTGAGCATCGTAACTGTTCGGCCACAAAACCCAGCTCCGCGTATTGTAATGCTTGCTGGGCTCCTTAAACCGTCTTCGAATGTACGCTCGTTGCCATGATATTCAGATGTTTCCCTTTTTCAGGATGCACCAGCAATATGCCAACTTCAAGCCAGGATGACATGTGGGCCTTGAATTGATAGAGTCCCTCATGGCAGCTTTGACTCGACCTACAATCTTCTTGGCGGCAATAGCCTCGGCGGGACACCTCCAGAAGACTTTGAGCGTCAATCGGGTCGGCCGATATAGGTATGTGGCTTGTCATAGATGCACCTAAGGCTGAAGCTGGACTTGGGTGCCTTATCGAGCAATGGGACAAAACTGTTCTGTATTAACATTTCGTCCCTGTAACTCTCCCCTTTCGAACCATAATATTTCGAGAACTGCTTGGAGCTTCATGTAAGGCTCATGTACAAAGACGCTTGCCGCCATAGTAGCTAATAAGTAATTAGATATGCAAGTACTTATATCTAAGAACGAGAAGGCTGGTCGACTCGGCTATTATAGGGGCTACTTTTAGCGTATTGGTAATCATACTGACGATAGACAGCCCGCCGTCGGAACGAGATTCTTATAGATAACAATATAACCTTCACAAATACCTATAACCTTTGAACACAAGGTTTGCGAAATCACTACGCTGCTCCTGAAGATCTAGTCTAAGGTATTCAAGGTATATTTATCCAAGGTATATTTATCGTACTTGTAACTATCCTTGATCTCCTAAACATAGAATGGGAGCGTTAGCGGCTACGCCGCCCGCCGTCTATCATCGGGAAATAGATAAGACTAGAGTGTCGCTATTTCGTAAGCGAAATTTTATAATATTCACTCTACCGCTACGTTAAACAGCCCTAAGGATAAAAGCTTTAGATTGGATTTTTAGAGATTTTTACTTAAAACAAGTTTTTAGAGTTAATCTATTTAATTAAATACTTAGTATATTATTATTATTATTAAATGTTAGGGACTGAGTAAGACCTGAATAGTACTAAACTCTAGTATAATAGAATGTCGTTATAAAGGTCTAGCTAGGATCCGTACTACTAGATATAATACGCTCGGCTACCGAGAGCTAGCCTTTATAAAGTCTAGGGCTAGCAGAGCAGACCTAGATCTATAATATTAAATATAAAAACTATTAATTATTTAAGTAAGATTTAATTAATAAAGTAAAGAAAATAAAAAAATTTAATAAAAAATTAATAATCTTACTTAGTTATTTAAAAGCTAGATGTTACGAGTTAACTCGTATTAAGTTAATAAAATCAAAACAATATAATATATAAGTATATTTTATTATAAAGTCTAGAATAATAGTATTAAAAATATAATTAAAATTATATAACTTTAATTACTATAATCAAGCCAATTAAACTTTAAATAATTTAATTATTAATAAATAAGGTATTTAAGCTTTAAATACTTTAAATATAAAAATCTTAATATAGCTAAAATTAAATATATAAAAAAAAGCTTCCTTTTTTATAAATAGAATTTCCTTCTATATATTTAACTTATATAATAAAAAGGAGTTTATAGCTAATAAATATTTAATTACTTATATTAATCTATACTTATATATATCTCTTAGTACCTAAAAAAGTTAAATTTTTTTATTATACTTTAAATACTATTCTTCACTACTTTAAGAATAAATATATTACTAAAGTTCTATTTCTAATAAATAATATACTAGTATAGCTAGTCTTAAAAGGGCTTAAAAAAAGTAAATATATAACTAGTTTTTAAGGATAATATAATAATCATAAAAAAGAGTATAAAAGTCCTTAAATTAGTAAAATTCTTTAATAAATAAAAAACTTTTAATATATTTCTTAAAAATATTAACCTCTATATAGCTTTCTACTTTAATTAGTTTTAAAATATAAAGTCTAGAAATATATTTATTCTATTATATTTTAAAAAAAATATAGCAGACGTTTTTTAATTCTAGTTAAAAAAAATATATAAAAATATAAAACCCTAATATTATAAAAGATAAAATTTTTAAGTTTATTAATAATAAGTTATATATATACAACTTATTATTAATATTCTTTAAAAATAATATAGAAGTACTCCGCTTAGAGAAATAACTATATATTTTAATCTAAAAAAACTAGTAATAAAATATATAGTAAAGTTTTAAAATATTATATACTAATTAAGATAGAATCTATTAATATAGATAGTATAATATTAATAAAAATTAAAACCTTATATTAAATTTAAACTTATAAGGGTAAATTTTAAGGAAATTAAAGATTTTTAAAATCTTATATTCTTTATATATACTATTAATAACAGATTATATAAAAGAAAAATAGAATAAAAATATCTTAATCCTATATAAAAGTTATATAAGAAGGAGAATATCTCTATAATAAGTCTAGTACTATAAAAGAAGACTAAAAAAATAAAAAAGTTTAAGAAGAATCTATTAAATATTAAATATTATAGTTATAATAAAAAGGGCTACTATAAAAATAAGTATTTAAAAGAAAACTATTAAGTAGTAGTTATAAAGAATTGATCTTTAAACCTTAATAAATAAATAGATTTATAAAGGCTAAAAAGTATAAAGAGATATTTAAATAAATATACTAGTTTATTATAAATAGCTTATTTTAATAATATATACTAGGTATATTTATTAAAAAAATAAGGATTAAAATAGTTTCCTAATTAATATAATTAATAAATAGTTATAATAAACAGCGAGGAATATTATAATAAAAATAATATCTATATTAATCTATTTTTTTTAAAAAAGATACTCTTTCCTTAGAAAAAAATACCTTTAAAATAAACTAAGGATATATATTAAATTAAGTTTAGTTATACTATAAAAAGTTAGCTATAATTTAATAATAAATTAACTTAAAATTAAGAAAATATATAGTAGATGTTAAAATTTTAATTAAAATTCTTATATTATATCTTATCTAAAGATAGATTAAGATTTAAGAAATAAATTAATAGCTATAACTTAAGTATAAAGTGTCTCTATTAAATTTATTTATCTAATCTTTAGATTCTAATAAAAGAAGGGAGTTAAAGTTTTATATAAAAAAACTTAAAATACTTATTAATTAAATAAATTTATTCTAAGAAGTTAATAGGAGAGCTTTTAAGAGTTTTAATTTTAAAATAAGATTCAAGGTTCTCTAAAAGTTATTTTTAAAGAAGATTAAAAATATTTTATATAAAGAAGAATACAAGGATCTAATTAATATCCTATATTAGAGGATCCTTAAAGGATCTAGATTTTTAAAAAATAAAGAAATTCTATTCCCTAACTTATAAATTATCTTATTAATATAGAGGCGAGAGGTATTAAGATTAGCTAAGGAAATAATTAATATATCTTTAATTACTAAACTTATATCTAAAGAATATTTTATTAGAATAAATTATATAAAGAGTTTTATTATAAGCTTATCTAAGCTTAATTTAAAAAATTAATAAGTTTCCTAGTAAGAAGGTTATTTAATAGGATTTATTTTAAGACTAAATAAATAGCTACTATAGGATTTAATAATAATTAAAAATTCTATTTTTAAATTAAAGTTGATAGAAAACTAGTTAGGATTATAATTAATAATAAATTAAATTAAAACTTAATAAAATTAAGTTTTATAAAAAAATATAATATCTTTATATTAAAGTGCGAGCTATATATATTAATAAATTTTAATAAAATAAAAGATAAATACTATTAATAGTGTAATTAAGAAGATATTATTAAAAATAAGATATAGGATTAAAAAGCGATCCTTTAACTTAATACTTAAAAAAATTAATAATATTATATTTAAAGCTTTATAGTTAAGAAAAACCAATCTATTAATAAGATAGTAAAATAAAATAATTAAGTTTATAGATAATATAATAAATAGAATTTTATTTATTCTAAATTATAACTTTATTTATATAATAATATAAATTAGAAAAGGGATAAAAAATAATTTCAATAAAGAAAATATTATAATATTATAGAGTAGGATTTATATAATAAATAAAATTACTTATATAAATATCCTAAGTAAATATATAAAATTTAAAACTTTATTAAAAAAATAATATTAATAAAGCTTTTCCTAAGTATTAATTATAAAATTATAAAATTAATTTAATTCCTAGTACTTAACTTATAAAGAAGTCTATTTATTTATTATTATAAAATAAGATAGTCGTCCTCGCAGATTACATTAAAAAATAGAAATAAAAAGGTTTTATTAAAAAATCTTAATTACTAGTAGAATATCCTATTCTATTTATTCTAAAAGAAAAAGAAGATGAATAAAAATTATATATAGATTATAAAGTACTTAATAATATTATTATTAAAAATAGTTATCTATTATTATTAATTAATAAGCTTTAGGATAAGCTTTAAGGTAAAAAATAATTTACTAAATTTAATATTTCTAAAGTATTTAATTAAATTTATATAAAAAAGGGTAATAAATAGAAGATAGTATTTTATATCAAAAAGGGTTTATATAAATATATAATTATACTATTTAGATTAATAAATACCTTAATAATATTTTAGGCGTTTATTAATAATATTCTAAAAAAATATCTTAATAAATTTATCTTAGTATATATTAATAACATCTTTATATACTTAAATATTTTTAAGGAATATATTAAGTAAGTATAGTTAATACTTAGAAAGCTTAAATAAATAGATCTATATTTAAAGATATTTAAATATAAATTTTACTAGAAATAAGTAAAGTTTTTAGACTTTATTATTTTAAATTAAAAAATTAAGATAAATCTTAATAAGATAAAAAGTATAATTAAGTAATTAATATCTATAAATAAATAAAAGATATAATTTTTTCTTAAATTTATAAATTTCTATAAAAGGTTTATTACTTAGTATTTTAAAACTATAATATTTCTTATAGGCTTAACTCACAACGATATATTATTTATATAATTAAAAAAAATAAAGACTTTTTTTAAAATATTATAAAAGTAGTTTACTTTAGGTTTAATATTATATTAATTTAATTTAAAATTATCTATCCACCTCTATACTAATATTTTTAATAGAGTTTTTAAAGTAGTAATTAATTAACTATTTAACTAAAATAGCCTTAATATAGAAAAAAAGAGGAAAACTAAATATATTCTTTATTAGTACTTAGTAGTTTATTATAATAAGAAGCTAATTAATACTAAAATTAGATATTCTATATATAATAAGGAGCTGTTATTTATAATAAATACTTTTTATATTTAAAAAATTTATTTAAAAGGAATTAAATACTAGGTTTAAATTTTATTAGATTATAAAAATTTAATATATTTCTTAACTACTAAGAAGCTAAATAGATATCTAGCTTGGTAATATAAAAAATTATTAATATTTAATTTTAAAATTAATTATATTAAAGACAGCGAGAATAACGCTATAAATATATTTAGTAAAAAAGTTAATTGTCACAGGCAAGGCATATGCGGTCAGGTTAATAGCTAGTATACTTAATAGAAGGATGCTATACAGCGTATAAAGGTAATAATCTATAGTAGTGTGATAAAATATAAATAATAGAGCTACGGTGCGTAAAGCGCTCGCTATCTAGCTACTAGCTCCGAGTGATAACTAAGTACCCGTCTTGGCACCAACTATTAAAACATGTTATCACTACAGCGATATCGTAATATTAATTATATAATAAATATATAATAAAGTACTAAGGCTATATTAATATAGAATTTTAATAAATTATTTAATATAAATATTAATAAATTATAAATTATAATTATAATAATTATTAAAATAAAAAGTTTTACTAAGTATATACTAGAAGATCTATTAAAAAATAAAATAGCTTCTAAAATTATTAGAGATATTAATAACCACAACTTATTTAAAAAAATTAATTTAAAATTATTAATTTTTTAAAAATAGATTTACATCTCTATAGAAACGTGAGGAGAAATCTTTAAGATTTATTATAAAGTAGAAAGCTCTAGTGGGTATTAAGAAATTAAAAAAATATTTAAAAAAATATTAAGGAACTTTTATTTCCTTAGGATATAAAAATATATTAAGGACTATATTACTTAATATAATATATATATTAAAATAAAATACGCTTAATATAAGTTTTATAAAGAATTAAAATTACTAACTTTTTTTAAGTAAGTATGGAAAAGTATTATATAAGATTTTATTATTAAACTCTTTAAATTAAAAGAATAATTAATAGGTACTATCTATAATATTATTTTAATTATTAATAATAAATTTATAAAATAGGCGTACTTTATATTATATAAGAAAGTTTTTAATATAGAAGATCTTATTTATATATTCTTAAGAGTTATAGTAGCTTACTATAGACTTTTAAATAAAATTATTTTAAATAAAGATAAACTTTTTAACTCTAAGTTTTAAAGATTGTTAATAGATATAATAGGAATTAAATTAAAAATAAATACTACTTTCTATCTATAGACTAATAGTTAGATAGAAAGAATAAATTAAAATTTTAAATAGTATTTTTATTTTTATGTTAATTATTACTAGAATAATTAAATCGCTTATTTATCTAGTATCTAGTTATTATATAATAAATCCTTATTAAATCCTATTAGGATGTCGCTATTTTAAGTTAATTATAACTTTAAACTTTAAATAATATTATTATCTAAAAGAATTAAGCTATAAGCTTAAAAAGTCTTAATTATAATCTAAGAAATAAATAGAATTTATTAAGAATTATAAAAGAATTTATAGTTCCTAAGCAGCTACTTAGTAATATATTATAATTAAAAATAATTAAAAGATTTAATTATTTTTAAAAAGAATAAAGTATATCTTTTTTATAGAAATTTTAAAATTAATAAGTCTAGTAATAAGCTTAATTATATAAAGCTTAGTCCTTTCCTAATAAAAAAATATAAAGGGGATATAAATTATTTTTTAAATTTACTTTAATTAATATATAAACACCTAGTATTTTATATATTATTTTAAAAAAAAGTAAACTCTAATACTAATTTATAAACAGCCTCTCTTAAACTTAATAAGAATAATAAGAAATATAATATTAAAGAAATTCTAGATTATTAAAAAATTAATAGTAAATAAAGATATCTAATTAAGTAATTAGATTATAATTCTTTAATAAATATATAGGAATTACCCTTAGTACTTAATTATTCTAAAAAGCTAGTAAAGTTTTAAGTTTAAAATCTAGCTTTATTAAAAAGTTAAATAGGATTTACTTCTAAAAACTAGTAATAAAAGCGTCGTTAGAAGGTTTAGTAATAATAATAGCCTCCTTTTTTTCCCCTAAACTACTATATTTTCCAATTCTTAGTTTATTATCTCCTTTTATTTTATCTTAATACTTTTAATTTTCGCGAAAACTTGAATTATCTTAGTTAATATTTTAAAATACTTTTTTTAATACTTTATTATATTCCTAAAGACGTTTTTATTTTAATATATTAATAAAAATAAAACTATAGTCGTTATTATAATATATATATTTAAAATAATAGTTAAACTTATTATTTAATTAATAAGGCGTCCTCTTCTATTTATAATATTAGTATTAACGTTTAGATAACTTAGCTATATTAAAATCCTTAAGAAGCTTAACTTTTTATTCCTTAGTACTAAAATAACGAGACTTTAATATTAAGGAAGTTTATTAAGGAAGTAAGATTCTTTAAAGATAAAAAAATCTTAATAAGAGAATAGTATTATAGGCTAGTCTATATTAAATTAATAAAATTAAAATAATATAATATATAAATATATCTTATTATAAAATTTAGGATAGTAATACTAAAGATATAATTAAAATTATATAGCTTGAATTACTATAATTAAGCTAATTAAGTTTTAAATAGTTTAATTACTAATAAATAAAGTATTTAAGCTTTAAGTACTTTAAATATAGAAATCTTAATATAACTAAGATTAAATATATAAAAAAAAGCTTTTTTCTTTATAAATAGGATTTTCTTTTATATATTTAACTTATATAATAAAGAGGAGTTTATAACTAATAAATATTTAATTACTTATATTAATCTATACTTATATATATTTCTTAGTACTCGAAGAAGTTAAATTCTTCTATTATACTAGAAAAACTATTAATTATATAAAGATAACTAAGTTTTTTTCTCTTTAAATCCTTAGATTTATTAATTAAAATTAAATAAAATTAAGATTTTTTAATTAAAAATATAATTTATTAAATATTAAAATAAATATATTATATTAAAAATATTAAAATTAATAATTATTAAATTAAAATAATTAAGTTAATAATTTATAGAATAAATTAATTTAAATTTATATTATTAATATTATTTTAAAATTTATATTATTAATATTATTTTAAAATTTAAGTAAAAAAATAATAATATATTATAATAATATAATACGTAGTATTAATATATTATATAAAATTAAATAGTATATAAAGATAAGCGACTTATAAATTTTAATATTTTTTAAGTTATTTATTAAAAATTCTAATCGTATTTAAAAATAGAATAAAATAATTTTTTATATTAATAACTAGTTATAATTTAATATTTAATTCTAGAAGAATTTTAGTATTATTTTATATAAATATAATCTTAATCTTATTTTATAATAAGCGTAATATATTAAGAATACTAAATTTTAATTTAAGTATATAAAGAATTAAGTTTAAAATTATATTAATTAAATTTAATAATATATTTATAATAATATTATTACTATATATTAATAGAATTATTATATTATTTTATTAAAAAGTTAATATTAAAATAAATATATATTTTTTATTAATAATCTATTTATCTATTAATATATTATTAAATAATTATTAGAAAGTAAAAAATATATTAATAAAGGCTTAACTATTTAATAGCGAAATATTCTTCTTCTTTAATTATTAATATAAGTATTATTATTAAATAATAAACTTTCTATAAAATAATATTATATTAAAGTTTATATAAATAACTAGACTAGATTTAAATAATATAATTATTAAATTTAAGTCGATAGTTTCTATTTAGTAATATATTCTTAATTTATTTATAATATATATTATATAATTACTATATATAATTACTATATATAATTACTATATATAATTATTATATATAATTACTATATATAATTATTATATATAATTATTATTATATATAATTATTATATATAATTACTATATATAATTACTATATATAATTACTATATATAAACATTATATATAATTAATATATATATATATAATTTCCTTAAACTCTTATTTACTTATTTTTAATATTTTAATTTCTTATTTTTCTTATTAATTATAAAGTAATATTTATAATATAATATTAATAATATAATATTAATAGTATAATCTAGATTTTATATTAAATTAATCTAGCTTCTATAAATAGTAATTTAATAATTTAAATATAATAATATTAATCTTAATTATCTTAATTTAATATATTATTGATATATTTATTGAAATTTAGAGATAAGACGAAGTTTAGCGAGCGAAATAAGCTAAGTAAGGTCTTAATATCTAAATAAAATCTTACTTATAAAGTAGACTTCTTTCTTCTAATTAATTAACTTACTATCCTACTTTTATTAATATTATTAATATATTAATTTTAGTACTTAATAAATTATATTCTTAATTAAATAATTTTATCTTAATAATTAATAATTCTATCTTAGTAATCCTAGTAAATAGATTAAAAAATTTAAGAGAAAAGAACTTATTACTTTTATATAATTAATAGTTTTTTTTATCTTTTAAATAGTTTAAGTAATATAAATATAGCGTATTAATATATTTCTATAGCTTTATTTACTTTACTTTATTAATTAAATCTTACTTAATTATTATTCTTCTAATAAATTATAAACTTAGATTATATTAAATTTAATTAATAATTCTATTTATTTACTTATTTTATTTATCTTTTTAAAATTTAAGTTATTTATCTTTATAGCTTCTAATATATTATTTTAAATTAAATATAATTATTAAGTACTTATAAAAAATTATATTTTATTTATATTAGAGATAAAGAGCTACTGATTAATATTAACTAAATAAGATTTAATTAGTAAAGTAAAGAAGATAAAGATAATATATTAATCTTACTTAGTTATTTAGAAGCTAGGAAATCTACTAATTATATAAAAATAATTAAACTCTTTTCTTTAAATCTATTTATTTTGAACTTATTAGAAATAAAAAGTTATTAATTAATATTAACTAAGCGAGATCTAATTAATAAAGTAAAGAAAATAAAGATAATATATTAATCTTATTTAATTATCTAAAAGCTAGGAAATCCGTTAATTATATAAAGATAATTAAACTCTTTTCTTTAAATTTATTTATTAAGATAAGATTCTTAAGCCGAGATAAAATTCTTAATTAAGAATATAATTTATTAAGTACTAAAATTAAAATATTATATTAAAATTACTAAAATTAAGAATTACTTAATTAAAATATTAAGTTAATAATCTATTAAATTAATAGATTTAAATTTATAAATTAATTAATTTAAATTATATTACTAATAATTTAATATAGAAAACAAGGAAAATAAGATTAAATAATTAATAAGAAATTATCGGTAATATATAATAGTAATATAATACGTAGTATTAATATACTATATAAATTTATATAGCGTATAAAGATAAGCGATATATTAATTTTAATAATTTATTATATAATTATCTTTTAAAAAAATTTTAATTTTAATTTTTACGTTAATAAATTCAAAATAGCTTTCTTTTTAGTTTTAGAAGTCTTGAGTTAAATAGCTAGACAGTCGGCTCTAAGGAGCTTAGAGCTAGTACTATAGATTCCTAGGACTCCTAGAAGTAGAAAGAAAACCCCCTCGTAGCGGTCTCTACGGCCCGACCTGAAAGTATTCTCTAGGATTATACGCAGGGCCCGAGCGCAATCTACAGGGTACTCTATCTACCCTATCTACTCTATCTACTCTATCTATCCTATCTACTACTTCATCCACTACCCTATCCACTATTATCTAGCATGTCGCTGCCGGTGCTCTCCCGCATAGAAATCGGCCCAATCGCGTAATTCCGAGCATCAAAATTTGATAGCGTTGAGGGTGCTTCTAGAGGACCTCTACCGAGTATACCTGTCAACCCCGAACATCAAAATTTTAGGCCTAGTAGGGGCCGAAATCACGTGACTTTATCGGGGCTAAAATAGAAGGCTCAGGGCCAACGAGGCTAAATTAGAATCTCTAGGGCTAGCCCGAGGTCTCTAGAGTTCCTAGAGCCAACGTTCTTCTCCTAAAGCTAGCGAGACCGGTTTTAAATTTACTAATATATAGTTTAATTTAATTTAAAAAAGTTATATTAAAAAATAAAGTTATTAAGATTCTTAAATTAACTAGCTTTAATAACTATAAGTTATAAACTATTTATATTAAAATAATATTAATTATTAAAAATTTATTTAATCATTATAAATTATTAATAAATCTAAATACTAAGAGTTTAAAAAATAATATTAAAGTATTAAGTTATATTTAATTAACTTATATAGATAAGTTATTTCTATATATTTTAACTCTTAATAAATTATTTAATATATAAAATTATTTAAATCGTTTATATATACTTTATAACTTTTCCTTAAAATTTATTTTATTTAAGAAATTCTTTAGGACTACTTTATTTTTTTTAAGAATAATTTAAAAGTAAAAAACTTAAAATTATTAGATAAGTTTATTATAGCTTAAACTTTATATAATTTAAATTTAAATATAAAGTCTTTATTATTTTTATTACTTAATTCTATAAAGTTAAATTTATTATATTTAATTAAAATAATTTATTTATAAGATATAAATAAAAATATATTATTTTATAAAGAAGATTAATATTACTTATACTAATAATTAATAAAGTATATTTAATTTATAATAATATAGAAGTAATAAGATTTATATATTCTAAGTTTAATTTATATAACTTATTAATAACTTTACTTTTTTATAAGAATATATTAAATTAATAATATATAATATCTTCGTAATTATTATTACTAGAAGTAAAGAAATATAAAAATTTTATTATATTATTTTTATATTATTTAATATATATTTTATTAATATATTCTTAAGTATTATATTTAATTTTATCTTATTAATTATTAGAGACTAAGTAGATCTAAATAATACTAAGTTCTAGTATAAATAAAATATTGTTATGAAGATCTAGCTAGAATCCTAGTTACTAGATATATACGCTCGATTAGCGAAAGCTAGACTCTATAGAGTTTAAAGCTACTAGGAGTAAACCTAAATCTATAATACTATTCTTTTCTCTATATAATAATATTCTCGTTACCGTAGATTATACCTAATATAATAAATATCTAGATATATAATAACTAGTTATATATATAATTAATTAATTAAGTTGTTTATTACTTATAATCTATTAATTTTATTATATATTATCGTGTTTATAAGTTCTTATATAGTTATTATAGATTACTAAGCCTTGCCAAGCTTCTTTTCTCTATAGGTTTAGATATAGACGACAGCGATATAATAATAAAAACGTAGGAAATAACTTATAGAAATATATTTTAATAGCTTAAATAGTTTATAATAAGCAGTGATAAGTATTTAGATATTATAGCAGTGAGCTGTTATTAATAGATAGCTTACTATAGAATTTAGAATCGAAAATATTAAAAAGTTGAAAATCTTAAAAAGAATATAAGTTTCGCGCAGCGAAATACAAGTAATAAAAAATAGTAGTGTTTTATCTACTTAATATCCGAGCTAAACTAAATATAGTATAGTTGTCCTTTATTAATATTAAGTAATAATAGTCTATAGTATTGCGGGGAGAAGAATATTACGCCTGTAAAATTTAATAACAGCTTGTTCACGTCCCAAATTCTTCTTATATAGACCCTTGCTTTTTCTTTTCAATGTTAAGCAGCGGTGGTCTATAGCGCTGCGGGGAGCCGAACATCGCGCCCGTATAATTTAGTGGTAGCTTGTGCAAATCCCAAATTCTACTTGTGTAGACCTATACTCTTACTCAATTATATCGACAACTATTAATAAGGATCGGATTGATGGTTTCGCGAGGTAACGGTAAGATGAGACGAACTGTCTATCTAAAGGATTGTCTGAGGCGGTGCTGATTTGAGGGGATAGTCAAATCTAGTGGGTGGGTAAGAATAGAGTCTAATGGTAGGATTCGGGAAGACGGTCGAATCTAGTAATAGGAGATAAGGATCTGATAATGTTTTCTCAAGCATATTTAGTGTTATAATTCCAGCAGTTCCCCATTACTTAACACTCGCTGCCACCGAATCTACTTGTTGTCTGGTTTCGATGACGGGGAAAAAGGGTAACTATATAGAGACGCTGTAATAATCGGATCAAAATCTTCTCATAGGAATACTAGTATTGAACGATTTTCTGTGAGATCTCTCCTTATAGGAACGCCAGTATTGGATAAACAATCTCCTTCGTAGGAATGCTACGGCCTTGATATTCGAGCTTCTATCTTATCTAGGAACGCTGTTGAGGTGGCTATTTAACCGAGTCGGTTATATTATTCTCGTTGAGAACACTATTAAGGTTACTATCTTAGTGCTTCTGTAGAAATAGGGAAGTCCTCGTCTACAGGGATTTTATATACTTACTAGGCTCTTTAATCTAAACGTACAGGGCTTTCAGAGTATCTATACGACTTATCTACCCGAGCTTTCAGGACCCAGGTGTATACAACTCTCTAATCTTTAGAGGGTTAGAATAAAGGATAGCGACATTATATTAGAGACTGAATAAACCTGAATAATACTAAGCTTTAGTATAAATAGAATATCGTTATGAAGGTCTAGCTAGGATCCTAGCTACTAGATATATATACTTAACTAGCGGAAGCTAGACTCTATAGAGTCTAGAGTTACTAGAAGTAGATCTGAATCTATAATATTAATAATAATATAAGCTTAACTTATATATAATCTTTTAAATAAAGTTATTTAGATATATATTTATTAAGGAGTTAAAATATTATTATATAAATATTATATATATAATTTTCTTCTATAAAGAATAATATTATAAATAAATATATAATTTAAGTATATTCTTAAACTTTATTATAATAAATTCTTTAAACTTTATAATAAGAATATTTATTATATTATTTATAATATTATTTTAATTATTATTATTTTTATTTTCTTTATTATTATTATAATTAGTTTAAATATATTATGATATTACTATAGCGATAGTATATTTTAATAGTTAATATTAGGATAAATACTTAGTTATTACTTAAAGCTACTAGTAGTTAGATAGCGAGCGCTTTATATATTATAATTCTATTATTTATATTTTATTCACTATTATAGAATATTACCTTATATTATTATATTAACTTATTCTTATTAAGTATATTAATTATTAACCTAATTATATATATTTTATTTATAATAAATAATAGTAATAGCCTAAGTATTTAACTCCTTAGTTCTTAACTTTATATTAATAGTTACTTAATATTAATTACTAGATAATTCTTAAAGCTAGTTATCTTAACTCTAATTATCTAGATAATTCTTTTACTAAACTTATTATCTATACTATTATATCTAATAATAACTAGGTTCTTAATATTTTATTATTTGAAAATTATATCTATATAGAAACTAGCTTTATTAGAAAGTAATACTATACTTTATAAGAGCTTATTAATAGTTTTTATTACTAGTAATAATAGCGATTCCTTATTTTATTATTTCCTTCACTATTTACTCTACTAATAGCTTTATTACTAGCTTTATTACTAGTTTATAAGCTATATATTTAAGTATTACTAAAGCTCTCTCTATAATTAATATCTATACTTATTTCTACTTTTATTTCTACTTAATCCTATTCGCTATTACCGAGCGTTGAAACTATAGAAGAGATAGAATATAAATAGGTCTATAAGATCCCTATATAGAATATTTAAAAGCGATTAATTAAGTAGAAGTATAAAGCTTTAAAAAAAATATTAAGAAGCTAGCTACTTTTTTTTAAGAAATATATTATATAACTCGCTAAATTAAGTAATATCAATATACGTTTTTCCTACGATAAAGAACTAGATATATAGTATACTACTATACTTAATATAATAAACGCTTTACTTTATTAGACCTAGTATTATATAGCTAGATACTACTATTTTTCTTATAATTTAATATTACGCTATTTTAACATTTTTAATACTTACGATTTTTTAATATTTTTTAACTTTTTAACTTTTTCAATCTTACGACTATAATTACTTATTCCTTATCTTTTATTTAATTAATTATTTATTAACTATTACTTATCGCAAGCTACATTCTATCCAATATATTAGAATTATTATTTATAAGTATCTTTATAATTATTATCGCTCACATCGTTGTCGCTAAATCTTAACTTTTAAAGAAAAAATCTTAGTATTCCTAGAACTTCGTATTTAAATCTATTCTACTAATAATCTATTTATATAGTAACGCGAGCTATACAGAATCCTATTAGTTAATAGTATATAGATATAAAATATACAAAGCGTAAAGTAATAGATCGCGTATAGGTAATAAGAGTATTACTTTTTTAAATTTTTTTATAAGTATATTATCATGATATTACTACAGCGATAATATATTTTAATAGTTAATATTAAGACGGGTACTTAGTTATTACTCGGAGCTAGTAACTAAATAACGAGCGCTTTACGTATCGTAGCTCTATTGTTTATATTTTATTCACTACTATAGAATATTACTTTATACTATTATATTAGTTTATTCTTATCAAGTATATTAATTATTAACTTGATCGTATATACCTTACCTATAATAAAATAATTTAGGTATTAATATTATAATTATTATTCTAATATTATAAATAATTATTATTAAAGTTATTTAATTTATTAATACTATTTTTACTTTAATATAAAGAGATAGATTTATTATTTATATTATTAATATTAATTATATAGATACTAGTATTATTATCTTTCTTATTATTATTATTCTTAATAATGGATTTATTATTACTATAGTTAAAACTATCTTTATAATAAAAAATAGCTAAATAATAATTATTATTAAATATATATAATTTAGTAAAAGTTTATAAAGATTATCTTAATTATAATTAAGACCTCTAATATTATAGGATTTGAATATTAATATAAAATTAAGTATATATTACGAATTATATAATATAGCTAATTCTTAAGAAGGAAGAAAGAAAATACCTTCGAATAATATTCTTATTTTAAATAATTAAATAACCCCGTATAGCGGTATAATGTATTGTATATATAATATATATAAATTATATAATATTCTAATATTATTATAACGATATAATAATTACCTCTCTTTTTTAATAATTTTATTCTTAAAAACTATATACTTTAATTAATATTTATTCTTTTATAGCGCTCTCTTAAAAACTTATTAAAACTCTTTAAACTTCTATAAGAATATAAGGAAAAGAGCTCTTCTATCTATAATATAACTTTTATAAAGTCTTTCTATTATTAGGTAGTTATAGTATTAGCTTGAATTATAATAATATTATATAATTATTATATATAATTATTATATTATATAGTGAAGAGTTTAGTAGGGCTTAATACTTATTTAAAATATTAATAAATTTATAATTATTAATAAATTTCTCTTTTAAACTTATTATTTATATTTTATATATATATATATTATATCTATTATTTTATTATATTATAATAACTTCGTCTTCCTATAGTTATTTTTAGATTTTTATTTTAAATAATTTTAATAAGTTTTTTAATTTTACTTTATAGTCTAAGTAATTCAAATCTAAGATAAACTTAAGTAATTAGCTTAAATTATTAATAAATAAATTATTAAGTCGATTCTTTAATAAATTATAAAAGAAGAAATATTTAGATTATTTTATACTATAGAATCTAGATTTTTTTAATAAGATTTCTGAATATAAATTTTATTTAAAGAATATATATTCTTATTATTTTAGTTATATAGAACTATAGTTAGGACCTAATTTATTTATTATAAACGCGCTGGTAGAAACTATTATATCGCTTTATTATAAGGTAATAGTATCTTAAATAGATTTAAATTTTTTAAAGGCTAGAATACTAGCTTTTAATTTTAAGGCTCTTACTCCTAAAATATTAAAGATAAAAGGAAATTGAAGTTTAAAGAGATACCTTATAGGAAATAGGCTGTTTGAGAACTATCTATTAATAAGATATTCGGTTGATTGGAACGTTAATTAGCAAAGAAGATAAACTAGGGCTTAACTATCTATCAAGCCCTTATTAATATAAATATCCAATAGCTGTTCGAATAGCTATTACCGTTTCAATAGTTATTAGTATTAGAATAGCTATTAGATAGCCTATTAACATAGGCTTGCTAGATAGTTAAGCCCTAGTTTATTTTCTTTACTAATTAACGTTCTGATCAACCGAACATCCTGTTAATATAATATTAATAGATAGTTCTTAAACAGCCTACTTCCTATAAGGTAGTTATTAACTTAGTTTTTTAAACTTTAATAGTAGATTATATCCTCTTTTAATATATTCTTAAGATCTTAAATTTCTATAACTATTATATTTATTTTCTAGGTAGTTCTAAAGAATTTATTTATAAGATTATTTATATATTAATTATATAGAGTATATTAATTTATTATTAAGTAAAGATAGACTTTTATAAAGCTCTTTAAAAATTAATATAATTTAAAAATATATAATTATTATATAATAAAAAATTATTTCTATTACTTTATAAATAAACCTTTTATATATATCTTATATTATTAATATAGACTAGATCTTATATAATTATATATTTTTAATAAATTAAGTTCTTTATTACTATTTAAAATAAGAAGTTTATAAAGTTAGTGATAAAGTATAGACGAGTTATTATTATATTAATATAAAGTATTTTAATTTTATCCTTATAGCTTTAATAACTACTATATTATAAACTAAAGATATTTTAACTTAGCTTACTAATTTAAAAAATATAAAATATAAATTCTACTTATTTATAAATTTTAATTATTAAATAATATATTAATCTTAATACTTTACGTCTTAAAGTTAATAGTATATTTATAATTTATATATATTTTCTATATATTTATCTTCTAACTATTTTTAAGCGGGTATATTTATAGTTTTTAATATACTTAAGTTTATACTAATTTCTTCCTTCTTAAAAGATATTATTCTTATATTAGGTAGTTTAACTAGTTAATAAAAATCTCTTTTTTTTATATAATTTAAAATACGCGTAGTTTATAACTTTATTATAATAAACTCTTTTATAGTAAAGATAGATTTTATTAATATTCTATTAGCCGTAACTTAAATATATAGATCTTATAAATATATTATTATTAAAAAAAATTCTAAAGTCTCTATTATAGCTTTTATATTTACTTTAATTAAAATAACTAGAACTTATAAATTAAAGATAGGTAGTGAAGCTAGCTTATTTCTTATTAATTAAATTATTATTAAAAAGATATAAGTAACTACTAAAAAAGCTAAGACGACTAAAATTTATTATAAAAATATAATAATTAAGACTATAAACGCTTCTACGACTACTAAAAAAAAGGTTATATAAGGTATTTATATATTAAAAGTTATTTTTACTTCCTTAAAAAAGAAGAAGGTTAATATAGTAATATTAAATAATTTAAATAAATAAAAATTATTTTACTAGTAAGAAGGATACGTTTAGTAAGAATAAAAAGATATTAAATTAAATATTTATTATATTAGTAGTACGCTATATTTATACTTATTCTTTTCTTTTAATAAGTATTTTATAAGTAAAAGGATTATTTTTATAACTTTTTTAAAGATTATTTATTTAGTTTATTAAAATTTCTATAGTCTAGTACACTATATGTAAGAATTATTTAATTTTTTTAGATTTTCTTTTTATATTTATATTATTTATTATATATTTATATTATTCGCTTTAATCTTTTTATACTATTCTTATAGACTGTTGGAATTAACATGTCGCTTACCTTTATACGCTGCATAAATTTATGCAATGTATTAGCGCCGCGCATTGCATTACCGCTATGCATTGCCGGTAGCCCCTTATTGGCCATCTAATCTTGTTTTCCTTGTTTTCTATGTTGGAATGTTGGTGGCGCAATCTGGATCGATCGATTTACCAATCTAGGTTTATCGATTCGGCAGATTATTGGCTTGGCATCCTAATCGGGTAATCCTTAAAAATTTCGGTATTCTCAATACAGTATCTTAATTTCGGTACTCGGTAAATTACATTTCCAATTGAGAATCTTACCTCAGCTTACGAATCTTACCTCGGTAGATAGATTCAGGGAAAAGGGCTTGGCTAACCCTATATAATCAACGGTTTTCCCCAGCGTTTAGATAGCTAAGCAAGACATTCAATTAATCCTTTATCTTCTTCGCTCTACTAATCAGATCCTGCTTAGTCATCTTAGTCAGCAGCCCTCTATTTCCAACATAGACTTATTAATTATATTTTAATAATTAATCTTTTTACTATATTTTATAGAAGTACTATTCTTTATTTATAATCTTATTTAGAATTTTTTTTACTTTATATTCTAAGCTATTATTTATAAGCTTGGGTGAAATATACTTTAGTATTTTATTATTATTTTTTATATTTATAGGGCTCCAATAAAGATATATAAAAAATAAAATAAATCTTATAGATAATTAGTAGTATAAGGTAATAGGCTTAACTTCTTACTAGTTTTTTTACTTAAAAAAGTTTAATATACTTATATAAAAGCTTTCTATTTAGTTATCTTTACTTAAGATTTTTTGATAATAATATTATTAGATTATCTTTATTAAAACTAATCAGCTTATATACCTTATTATAATATTTAATAAATAATTTTATTATATCTTACTATTATTTTACTAGCTCTTTATAAAGTTTATATAATTTCTTAACTTTTTTTTATAATAAATATTTTCTTTCTTAGGATATTATCTTTCTTAGGATATTATCTTTAATATTTATTAAAATCTTAAGATTATAATTATATATTATTTTAAAGAGACTATAATTTATTATAGCTTATTTAATTTAATAATATATAAATTTAACTAAAGATAAAAATCTTATCTAATTATTCTATTATTTATTATAGTAAATTTATAAATATTATTTTAATAACTAATTTTATCTTTTTATTTATTTATTTATTTAAGAATAAAATATTATGCTTAGCCTATATTTTATTTATAAGTTATAATATATATTAAATTAGAAAGTACTAGTAAAGATATTTTCTTTATTAATAATAATATCCTTTAGATTATTATATTTAAAAGTTATTTTAATAAAGAATAAGTTTATTAACTTAATAATATTAATCTTTTCTATAATTAGTATATATTAAACTATTTTTATATATCTATTTATTATTATTAGAATTATATTATAAATATAGTTTCTAAACTTATTAAAAAAAATTAATAATAAAGTTTATGTTAAGCTCTTATTATAAACCGCTAGATATAAATAATACTTATAATTTATTATAAAAATAATAATATTTTATTTTAACTCTTTAATATATATTATAAGAATTTATATATTTTTAATATCTTAATTTATAGTAGACTAATAGATTTTTTTATTTAATAATTTTATTATTTTATTAATATCGAAATAGCTTATTAATAAATTATTATAATAATATTTTAATAATTTTTATATTATTATACTTTAACTAGAAATATAGATTTTTTAGTTATATTTTAATAAATCTTATTTATTAAAATATTATTCGCTGGCTTTAACTATATATTTATTAAAAGTTTTTTATTCTTAATTTTCTTTACTATTATATTATATAATTATAGAGATTTAATTAATTTATAATTAATCTATTATAACTATTATATACTATTTTATTTAAAATTATTATATTAATAATAGAATATAGAATAAATTATTTATAATTACTAATTTTAATAATAGAATTAAGTTACTTCTTAATTATATTATAATAATATTAAATTAATATCTTATTTATATTTTTTACTTTTATAATATAAGGGTCTTTAAGCTTTATTAAATAAATTATATTTTTTTATAAAATAATATTAATTAAGCCTAGTATAGATTTTAGTTTTTTTAATTAATTTAACTATTTTTTTCTATATTTTTTATAATTTAGAAGACTCTCTTTCTAATTATAGTTTAAAATAAATTAGATAGCTTTCTTAAGTTTATTAATTTTTATTATAATATAGATAATAGTCTATTTATTAATACTTTTTTATATTTATAATTAAGGTATTTTAATAATATATTAACTAAGTTTATCTTACCTATTTTATATAAAATAATAAAGTTAAATATTAATAATTTTATAATTTATTAAACTTATTTTTAATTTAATTTCTTTAGATCTATAAATACTTTAAAATTATTATAATTTATTAGAATTTTAATAGAATAAAAACTCTTTTTATAATAATAATAATATTATTATTTAAATATTATAATAATAACTAATAGCTCCTAATTATAAGTTTTATAATTTTTTTAATAGTAATTTTTTTAATTAAAATATAATTAAATACTATTAATTATTCTTTTATAATTAGAAAAGGATATTAGCTACTATATAGTTTAATATATTTATTTTAATTTTTATTTTCTTTTAAGGATTAAAGTATTTTAATATTAATATTTTTATAAAAATATTACGGAGCTATTAATATATATATATTTTATATTCTTTCTATTTTAAAGGTTTTTTTTCTTTATATACTTTTTTATAATAGCTTTATTAAGAGTATTATTAAATATAAATAGTATTAAATAAACTTTTAAAAAAGTTAATAAAATTTATAAATATTTAAATTTTATAGTATATCTTTAGCTTTAACTAAATTTAAATAGTATTTATTTTACTCTTATTTATTATTATATCTTTAGTAAATATAATAAATCCTAGAAATTTAATTTTCTTTATAAGAAATTAATATTTTTTTAAATTTATATAAAGTTTAAACTATCTTAATTAATTAAGATTTTTCTTAATATAATTTAAATACTTTTCTTCTAATTCTAAAAAAATAAGGATATTATTTAAATAGATAATATAAAATTTATTTAATAAATTTATAAGGATTTTATTAATATAAGCTTAAAATATTATTAAGATATTAATTAATTTAAATAGTATTATTATATACTTAAAGTATTTATAATATATATAAAATATAATCTTTTACTTATCTCCTTTTTTAATTTAAATATAATAATAAATATCTTTAAAATTTAATTTAATAAAAACCTTAGCATTATTTAGATAATCTAGGGTTTTATTAATTAAAAGTAAAAAGTAATAATTCTTTATTATTATCTTATTTAATTTATAGTAATTAATATATAAGCGTAATCTTCTATTCTTTTTTAAAATAAATAGGATAGAGATATTTATAAAATTAATAAAATATTAAATCTATTTCTTTACTAGTATATTATTAAAATAGATTTATAAAATTTTAAATTTTTTTAATTAAAAGATTATAGAGAGGACTATAGAGTGAATTAATTATTATCTTTATAAGATAGTAAGCGACTTGTTTTTTTTATTAAAAAGATATTCTAATATCTTTTTAATTTCTTAGGTAGTATTATAAGAGCTCGTTAGTAAATCTAAAACAACTTTTTTTTTAGCTTCGAGAACTCCGAGCTAGCTTTAGAAGCTCTAGATTAAATAGTTAAATAATTAATTCTAGAAAGCCAGCCTAGAGCTAGTACTATAAATTCCTAGAACTTCTAGAACTAGCTTAGAGTTAAAAAAAACCCCTTTTATAATAGCTTGACTTAAAAGTATTCTTTAGAATTATATATAATCTTCTAAAGTCTTTATATAATTCTCTAAAGCTTAGACGTAATCTATAGAGTATTCTATTTATTTTATTTATTCTATTTATTTTATTCATCACTCTAACTACTATTATCTAGTATATTAACTTAGTATATTACTATTAATACCTCCCTATATAGAAATCAGTTGAATCGCGCGATTCTAAGTATTAAAATTTAGTAATATTAAGAGTATCTCTAGAGAACTCTTATTAAGTATATCTATTAATCTTAAACATTAAAATTTTAAGTCTAGTAAGTATTAATAGAGGCTAAAATTATATAACTTTATTAAAGTTAAAATAAAAAGTCTGAGATTAATAGAGTTAAATTAAAATCTCTAGAACTAATTTAAAATTCTTAAAACTTCTAGAGTTAACGTTTTTCTCTTAAAACTAATAAAGTTAATTTTAAATTTACTAACACTATAATAAATTCTAAATCTAATTATATTTTAATAGCTTTAATTATAGAATTAAATAATAAAGAGAGTATATTAATAACTATTAATATATATATTTTTAGTTATTTTAATAAGAATTTAGTAAATTTATAAGCCTTAATTAATTTTAAGATATATTTTTTAATTTTAAAATATTAGATTTTTATTTTTAAATTAATAATAATTTTCTCTTAAGTTAACTTTAGTATATTTAATAATAACTTAGATAAACTCTCTTTATTAATTATATAAAAGATAGTTTTTATTTTTTTTATTTAACTCTAATTATTATAAAGATATAATTTAATATAATAAATATTATAATAATATATAAAATTATTATTTATTTATATTAAATAAAATAATTTTATATTTTTAATAAACTTTAACTTTTTTTAATTATAAAATATTAGTTAATTATATTAATTCTAACTCTATTATTAAATTATATTTTTATTTTTATTTTATATAATCCTTTTTTAATAATACTATTCTAGGATATTTTAATTTTAGAATAATATTAAATTATTTTTTTTCCTTATTTTTTAAAGGATAATTTAAATAAAATCTTATTTTTTCTTTATTTTTTAATTATATAATTATTAAGATTTTTTATTAATATTTTATTAAAGTTATTATTTTTTCCCTTAATATAAATAATTAAATAATATTTCTTTTTTTTATAGATAAAATATTTTATATTTTTTAGATTTTATTTTAGGTATATAAAGTTATTATTATTCTTATTTTTTAATAATATATCTTTAAAGCCGTCTTTAGAAATTTTTTTTTTTTAAATTTATTATTTTTTTTATTTTTTTTTACTAAAGTACTACCTATAACTTTATAAATAATAAAGATAATTTTCTTTTAATTAATTTTTAAATATTAAAAATTTATTAAAAATTTATAATAAATAGATAAAGACTTTAATATAACTTTATAGAAAAAATTATTTATTAATATTTTTTAATATAAAAAGGTAATTAATTAAACTTTAAGATTATTTAAATAAATATTAAATTATTAAATATTTAATTTAATCTTTATTTTATATTAGTTATTAATTAAATTATATTTAATATATAATTTATTAAATTTTTAATAAAATTTAATAAGAATATCTTAAATTTATTTTATATTAAGTTAGAGTTAAGATAATTTTATTTATAATTATATTAAAATCTTTTTATATTCTCTTTTAGGTATTATATAATATATAAGATTTTTAATTTATTAATTATAAAGTTTTAAGGCGTTAAATAAAAATATATTTTAATATTTTAAATTTAATTTTAATATTTTCTTAACATCTTCCTTTTATATTTATTAAGATTTAATAGTTTTATAATTTTTTATATAGATTTATTTTATTAATATTATATATAGAACGCTTTCTATTTATAATATTAATAATAGATAATAAATAAAATATAGATTTCTCTAATAATATAATAACTTTCTAAATATAAATTAATATTTAAGCGTATATTAATTATAAATTAATATTTCTTTTAAAAATAAAAGAATTAGAACTATTATAGAATTTTAATATTAATATAAAAATAAGTATATATTATAAATTATATAATATAATTAATTTTTAAGAAGAAAGAAAGAAAATATCTTTAAATAATATTCTTATTTTAAATAACTAAATAACTTTATATAACGATATAATATATATAAATTATATAATATTCTATTATTACTATAATAATATAATATCTAAATAATAAAGAGTATAAAAGAATAATATTATAATTAAAAATATAAATCGCCTAAAGAATTCTTTATAAATTAGAAAATTATTAATATAGAATAATTAAGTAAACTTTTATTTTATTCTATTTAATAAATTATTTTAAATTTTTAAAGATAACTTAAATCTTTATTAAATACTTTAAAAACTTAAAAGTAAAGACTTAAATTTCTATTATAAAGCGCTAAACTACTACGCTAAATACTTATAAGTAAAAGCTTTAAATTAAATCTTTAAAGTTATTAACTCGTAAAGATTTTATTCTAGTTTATATTCTAAATCTATAGAAGTTAATTTAGTTTTTATATAATAATTATTCTTCTCTTTAAGTAACTCGTCCTTAGATTACTTAAAAATTAAAATAATATATTCTTAAGATTAAATTTAACTCTAAAGTATATCTATACTATTTAGTTATTTTTAACTATATATCTTAGAGATTTATTTTTAAATATAAATAAATTATCTAGTCTCTATAAAGTATATATAATAAAGATACTTCAGAGTTATTTTAATCTAAGTATATTACTTTAAAGACTTCTTTAAAATATAAATAAATTACTATCTTTATAAGATATCTATAATAAAGATACTTTAAAGTTATTTTAACTTAAGCGTATTACTTTAAAAACTTATCTTTAGATATAAGTAAATCGCTGCCTTTATAAAATATTTATAATAAAAATACTTTAAAGTAGCTATACTTAAGTATTTAATTAAATCGCTTCGGGACTTATTTTAAAGGTTGCTTAATAATTTAATTAAATTACTTCGAAACTTAATTAAAGTTTTCTCAGAGTTAATTTAACTGAAATCCTACTAATTAAATTACTTCGAGGCTCGTTTTAAGACTAAATTCTATTAATTAAATTACTTCAAGGTTTAATTAAGGTTGTCTAATTATTTTCTAGAGTTTATTAAGTTAATTAGATTACTTCTAAACTTGTTTTAAAGTTAAATCTTATTAATTAAATTACTTCAAGGTTTATTTAATATCTTTAAACGCGTAAAATATTTATTTTTATAGCTAGTACCTTTAGTTTTAAATATTTAATCTTTTTATATTATAAGTAATCTTTTAGGGTAGCTAGTCTTTAAGAAAATTCTAAAGATAATTATTATAAAATACTAAACTACTATGTTAAATACTTATAAATAAAAGTTCTAGATCGGATCTTCGAAGTTATTAACTCACGAAGATTTTATTCTAATTTATATTCTAGACTTATAAAGATTAATTTAATCCTCGTATAATAATTTCTATATAAAAAAAATTTATAAAAGAGAAAGTAAATAATATATTAATTTTAAAATATACTTATTATTATATTATAGATTAATCTCTTATATTAAGCTTAATTATTTTATTTATAATTAAACTTTTAAAGAATTCTTTAAAAGTTTAATTAATATTAATTTAATCCTTTAATTATAAGCTAGTATATTACTTAATATAAAATATATAGATTATTTTAATTAGTTAAAATACTTTTATTAAATAGCTTAATTAAGATAATACTTTAATTTACTAAAGATTTTTATTATAGATCAACTATATGTTTTAATAGTTAATATTAAGATAAATACTTAGTTATTACTCGAAGCTAGTAATTAAATAACGAGCGCTTTGCGTATTATAGCTCTATTATTTATATTTTATCTATTACTATAGAATATACCTTATACTATCGTATTAACTTTATTTATTAAGTATATTAATTATTAATCTAATTGTATATATCTTATCTATAACAATTTTTCACTTTTTCTAAAAGTAATTATAGAGAATATAATATTTTATTTAATTCTTATTAATATCTTACTATCGAGTTAGAATATAGTATAATAATAATAAATTAATTTTAGTAATTTATATTTAATTATTTTACTATTAAGAAAAACTAGATTATAAATAAAGATTAAGAGACTTAAGTAATTCTTAGGAAAATATTAACTAAAGATTATTAATATCTCCTTATAAACGAGAGTAAGAATAGAATAAATAAAGTAATATATTTTATATATAAAATCTATAGATCTTAAATTTTTACCTTGAATAATTTTCTATATAGTTTTATATTTATCTATAATCTTATTTATATATTTATACTTTTTATTATTCTTTACCTTTACTTTATTTATTAAGTATTACTTTATTTTCTATAATTTTATCTATATACTTACTTTCTTTATTCTTCTTATTATAGAAAGAGTTTCCTTATTAATAATTTATCTTATTATTTTTATACTTATTCTTATTATTAATCTTATAGTATTATAATTAATAATATTATTATTTAAACTACTATTTTATATATTAAATAACTTAGGATTATTATATATTATTAAAAAGTAATAAATTCTAATTATATTAATTCTTTTCAATAGTCTCTAAATAATTTACTAGTAATTTTCTTAGAATTTAAATAAGAGTTATACTAATTATTTTAATAAAGAGTATAAAGATAGTTATTAAACTACTTAAAATAATTATAAAGTAGTAGTTAAAAAAGGATATAAAGTTCTTACTTTAAAGAAAAATTATAATATATATATTATACTAGTATAGTAATACTAGAATATTATATAATTTATATATATTATTTATATAATATATTACCTTACTCTATACGAAATTATTTAATTATTTAGAATATAAATACTTTTAATAAGTATCTTCTTTTTTTCCTTCTTAAGAATTAGTTATATTAGATATTTATAATATATATTTAATTTTATATTAATATTAAAATCTTATAATAGTTCTAATTTTTCTATTTTTAAAAAGAATATTAATTTATAATTAATATACCTTTAATTATTAGTTTATATTTTAAAGATTATTATATTATTAAATTATAAACTAATAATAAGTAAAGCGTATTAATATTATTATAACGGGGGGATTTAACTCCTTTAGGTACTAAGAAATATATAAGTATAGATTAATATAAGTAGTTAAATATTTATTAGCTATAAACTCCTCTCTATTATATAAGTTAAATATATAGAAGGAAATTCTATTTATAAGAGAGAAAGCCCTCTTTTATATATTTTATTTTAATTATATTAAGATGCCTATATTTAAAGTATTTAAAACTTAAGTATTTTATTTACTAGTAATTAAACTATTTAAAGCTTAAGTAGCTTAATTATTAATAATTAGAGTTATATAATTTTAATTATCTTTTAATATTACTTCTTTAAACCCTTATAATAAGATATATTTATATATTTTATTATTTCTATTTTACTAGTCTAATATAAATTGACTTATAATATTATTTTCTTATTTAGATTTTTTTATCTTTAAAGAATCTTATTTCCTAGATAAATTTTTTTAATACTAAAGTCTTATCGTCTTAGTACTAAAAAATAAAAGATTAAGTTTCTTAAGAGTTTTAGTATAGTTAAGTTATTTAAATATTAATACTAGTAATATAAATAAAAGAAGATATTCTATTAACTAAATAGTAAGTCCAATCGCTATTATAAATATATATAATATAAAGAGGAGTATAGTCTTACTTTTATAAATATATTAAAATAAAAATATCTTAAAGAGTATAATAATATACTAGAGAAAAAGTATTTTAAGATGTTAGCTAAAATAGTTTATATCTTTACTAAGATAGAAAATATTAGAGTAAAGTAAAAGGAAATAAGAGACTAAAAGTTAGAAAATATTATAATATAGAAAAAAGAGGAGAAGAAGATTATTATTTTTATTAAGTTTTCTAATAACGTTTTTATTATAGGTTTCTAGAAATAAGTCCTAAACAACTTTCTAATAAGGCTAGATTTTAAGCTTAAAATTCTATTAGCTTTTTAGGATAGTTAAATACTAAGAGTAACTCCTATATATTTTTTAATAGATTATAGTTTAACTACTTAATTAGATATCTTTATTCTCTATTAATTTATTAATAATCTAGAATTTCTTTAATATTATATTCCTCGTTATTTTTATTAAGTCTAAGAAAGATTATTTATAAGTTAATATTAGGGTCTGCTTTCTCTAAAAGTAATATATAAAATACTAGATATTTATATATTAATTTAGATAAATTTAAGAAATAATTTATATCCTCTTTATATTCTTTTATTAAGAAAAGACTAAGCTTAGTATAATTAAGCTTATTACTAGGCCTATTAATTTTAAAATTTTTATAAAAAAGATATACTTTATCCTCTTTAGAAATAATTAGATTTTTTAATTATTTTTAATTATAATATATCGCTGAGCGATTATTTAAGAATTATAAATTTTTTTATAATTTTTAATAAATTCTATTTAATTTCTAAATTATAATTATAGCTTTTTAAGCTTATAGCTTAATATCTCTAAGAAGTAATATTATTTAAAGTTTAAAGTTATAATTAGCTTAAAATAATAATATTCTAATTAAATTTAAAAGAAATCTATTATATACTAGTTAGATATTTAATAGATAAGTAACTTAATTATCTTAATAATAATTAATATAATACCGAAAATATTATTTAAGAGTTTAATTTATTTTTTCTATTTAATTATTTATTTAAGGATAGAATATAGTATTTATCTTTAAATTAATTTTTATTATATCTATTAATAATCTCTAAAACTTGAAGTTAAAGAGCTTATTTTTATTTAAGATAATTTTATCTAGAAATCTATAATAAGTTATTATAATTTTTAAAAATATATAGATAAGATTTTCCGTGTTAGAAGCTTCTTTATATAATATAAAGTACGCTTATTTTATAAATCTATTATTAATAATTAAGATAATATTATAGATAGTACCTATTAATTATTCTTTTAACTTAGAGAATTTAATAATAAAATTCTATATAATACTTTTCTAGGCTTGTTCTAGAAAAATAAATAATTTTAATTTTTTATAAAATTTATATTAAGCGTGTTTTATTTTAATATATATATTATATTAAGTGATTTAATCTTTAATATATTTTTTTATTCTAAAGAAGTAGAAGTTTCTTAATATCTTTTTAAGTATTTTCTTAATTCCTTAATATCTACCAGAGCTTTTTACTTTATAATAAATTCTAAAAATCTCTTCTTACGTTCTTATAAGGATATAAATCTATTTCTAAAAGATTAATAATTCTAGATTAGTTTTTTTAAATAAGTTGTAGTTATTAATATTTTTAATAATTTTAAAAGTTATCTTATTTTTTAATAGATTTTCTAATATATACTTAGTAAAATTCTTAGTCTTAATAATTATAGTAATTATAACTTATAAGTTATTAATATTTATATTAAATAAACTATTAGGGTTTTATATAAGAATAGCTCTAGTATTTTATTATATATTTATTATATAATTAATTCTCCTATTAAATATATTTATAATATTATTTTCGCTGCCTTTAATATAATTAATTTTAAAATTAAATATAAATAATTCTTTATATTATTAAGTTAGACGTCTATTTAGCTCTTTAATAAATAAAAAATATATTAAATTTTTATAGTTAGATAAAATCTAAATTTAGTACTTAGTTCCTTTTAAATAAATCTTCTAAATATAAAAAGTGTTTATTATAAATAATAACTTCTTATTATATATAGGATATCTAATTTTAGTATTAATTAACTTCTTATTATAATAAGCTACTAAATATTAATATTAAATATATCTAGTTTTTTTCTATTTTTTTCTATATAGAGCTATTTTAATTAGATAGTTAATTAATTATTACTCTAAGAACTTTATTAGAGGTATTAATATAGAGATGAATAAATAATTCTAGATTAAACTAATATAATATTAGATTTAAAGCGAACTACTTTTATAATATTTTAAAGAATATCTCTACTTTTTTTAATTATATAAATAATATATTATTGTATATTAAGCCTATAAGAGGTGTTATAGTTTTAGAGTATTAAATAATAAACTTCTTATAGAAGTTTATAAATTTTAAGAAGAACTAGACTTTTTTCTTATTTATAAATATTAATTATTTAATTATATTTTTTATTTTTTCTAGGTCTATCTTAATCTTCTTATTTAAGATAATAAATTCTAAAAACTTTATTTATTTTTAGTAAAACTTATATTTAGATATCTTTAAGTATAAACTTATTTACTTAAGCTTTCTAAATATTAGCTATATTTATTTAATATATTCTTTAAATATATTGGAGTATATAAGAATATTATTAATATATATTAAAATAAACTTATTAAGATATTCTTTTAATATATTATTAATAAATATCTAGAATATTACTAGAGTATTTATTAATCTAAATAGTATAACTATATATTTATAAAGACCTTCTTTTATATAAAATATTATTTTTTATTTATTATCTTTCTTTATATAAATCTAGTTAAATATTCTAAGAATATTAAATTTAATAAATTATTTTTTACCTTAAAGCTTATCCTAAAGCTTATTAATTAATAATAAAAGATAATTATTCTTAATAATAATATTATTAAGTATTTTATAATTTATATATAATTTTTACTCACCTTTCTTTTTCTTTAGAATAAATAGAATAGAATATTTTATTAATAACTAGAATTTCTTAATAAATCCTTTTTATTTTTTTTTTAATATAATCTATAAGAGTAACTGCTTTATCTTATAATAATAAATAAATAAACTTTTTTATAAATTATATACTAGAGATTAGCTTAATCTTATAGTTTTATAGTTAATATTTAGAAAAAACTTTATTAATATTTTTTTTTTAGAATAGAGTTTTAAATTCTATATATTTGTTTAGAATATTTATATAAATAATTTTACTAATTATATAAATCCTATTTTATAGTACTATAATATTTTCTTTATTAAAATTATCTTTTATTTTTTCTCTTATCTATACTACTATATAGATAAAGTTATAATTTAGAATAAATAAAATTCTATTTATTATACTATTTATAAACTTAATTATTCTATTTTATTATTTTATTAATAAATTAGTTTCTCTTAATTATAGAGTTTTAAGTATAATATTATTAACTTCTTTAAATATTAAATTAAAGAATCTTTTCTTAATCTTATATTCTATTTTAAGTAATATCTTTTTAATTATATTATTAATAATACCTATCTTTATTTTATTAAAATTTATTAATATATATAGCTTGTATTTTATTATAGGGATATTAATCTTCTTTATAAAGCTAAATTTTATTAAATCTTAATTTAATTTACTATTAATTATAATCTTAACTAGATTTTTATTAATTTTAATTTAAAAATAGAATTTCTAATTATTATTAAATTTTATAGTAATTACTTATTTAGTCTTAAAATAAGTTTTATTAAATAACCTCCTTACTAGAAAATTTATTAGTTTTTTAAATTAAACTTAAATAAATCTATAATAAAATTTTTTATATAGCTTATTCTAATAAAACGTTCTTTAAGTATAGGTTTTATAATTAAGATTATATTAACTATTTTTTTTACTAACCTTAATATCTCTTTTCTCTATATAAATAAGATAATCTATAAGTTAAGAAGAAGTATTTTTTTATTCTTTAAAAATTTAGATTCTTTAGGAATTTAATAATATAGAATATTAATTATATTCTTATATTCTTCTTTATTTAAAGTTTTTTTAATTTTCTTTAAAAATAACTTTTAAAGGATTTTAAATATAACTTTAAAATTATAGATTTTAGAAGCTTTTTTATTAACTTCTTAAAATAAATTTATTTAATTAATAAATATTCTAAGTCTTTTAGTATAAGACTTTAACTCTTTTTTTTTATCTAAACTTAGAGATTAGATAAATAAATCTAATAAAGATTCTTTATATTTTAATTATAATTACTAATTTATTTCCCTAATTTTAGTTTATTTATTAGTTAGGCGTAAAATAAGTTTTTTTATTATAAGTTTAACTTCTACTAATTACTCCCTTAATTAAATATTTATTTATTATTAAATATTAGCTATCTCTTTATATTATTAATATAGCTGGTAAAGTCTAGCTATTAATTTTCTATTTAAGACTTCTTTTTTTTTTAAGGAAGATATTTTTTTCTCTAAGAATAAATTAATATAAATATTATCCTTATTATAATATTCTTTATTATTTATTATAGCTACTTATTAATTACGTTTATTAGAGAATTATTCTAATCTTTACTTTTCTAATAAGTATACTCTATATTAATTATTAAAATAAGCTGTTTATAATAAGCTTATATATTTATCTAAATTTTTCTTTATATTTTCTAATTTATATAAATCTAATTATTTATTATTACCTAGGGTTTAATTCTTTATAACTACTATTTAATAGTTTTTTTTAGAATACTTATTCTTATAATAGTCTTTTTTACTATAACTATAATATTTAATATTTAATAGATTTTTTTTAGACTTCTTTATTTTCTTACCCTTTCTATAAGGCTTAGAGTTTATTATAGAAACATTTTTTTTCTTATATAATTTTTTTATTAGATTAAAATATCTTTATTCTATTTTCCTTTTATATAATTTATTATTAAGGGAATATATTATAGCTATTAAATCTAAAAATTCCTTAATCTTAATTAAATCTATTTATATAAGTTTATTTTTAATATAGGATTTTAAACCTTATTAATATTAAGCTATCTATATTAATAGATTTTAATCTAGTTAATAAATAATATCTTAGAACTTTACTATATATTTAATTATTAATTCTATTTAAACTAAGATATATAAGCGTTTTTCTAAGCGAAATATTTTTATATTATTTTTAAAAAGTAGTAATAATATATCTTAGATATACTTTTTATTTATTATAAATTTTAAAGATTTATCCTCTATAATATTAAGATCTTATATCTTAATATATTTTTTTAATTATAGTTAAAGAATGTTTATTATATCTCCTTTAAGATATAATAAAAGGAATATATTTCTAGCTTTAATATTCTAAAATTAATTAGAGTAGAATAATATATAGAGGTTAATACTTCTTAGAAATATATAGAGAGTTTTTTATTTTTTAGAGAACTTTTCTAGTTTAGGGATTTCTATACCCTTTTTTATAACTACTATATCTTTCTTAGGAACTAGTAAAACTTTTATTTCTTTTTTCTTTTAAACTCTTTTAAGGCTAGCTATATTAGTATATTATTTACTAAATATAGAACCTAATATACTTATTCTTAAAGTAATAAAGAATAGTATTTAAAATATAATAAAAGAGTTTAACTCCTTTAGATATTAAAAGATATATAAGTATAAATTAATATAAGTAGTTAAATATTTATTAGCTATAAATTTTTCTCTATTATATAAGTTAAATATATAGAAGGAAATCCTATTTATAAAAGAGAAAGTCTTTTTTTATATATTTTATCTTAACTATACTAAAATATTTATATTTAAAGTATTTAAAGTTTAAATACCTTATTTATTAATAATTAAATTATTTAAAGCTTAAGTAGTTTAATTACTAGTAATTAAAGTTATATAATCTTAATTATCTCTTAATATTATTTCTCTAAACTCTTATAATAAGATATATTTATATATCTTATTATTTCTATTCTACTAGCCTAATATAGACTAGCCTATAATAATTATAAAGAAATTTAAATTCTTAAGAAGAGGATTAATTTTTTATAGATTAAAATATTATTAATAAGTTAAATTAATTAACTATTTTAATTCTTAATAAATACTTATAACGTATTTATTATATAAGAGATAAATTATTAAAATAAAAATAATTTAAGTATTTTAAATATAAATTTATTAATTTTAAATAAGAATTATTAATAATAGTTATAGAGAATTCTTTAGAATATATAAAATATAATAAAGATAAATTCTTTTTATATTTTATTTATTAAGATATTAAGTCTATCTATATAAAAATAGTATAAGATTTATTAAAAGAATTTATATTTTATTTATTTTCTATTATTAATACTATAGACGGAAAGTATTTTATATATAATATTAATAAAATAAACTTATATAAAAATATTATAAAATTATTAATCTTTAAAAAATATAAAAAGAAGATATTAAGAGAATATTAAAATTAAATTTAAAATATTAAAATATATTTTTATTTAATATCTTAAATTTTTTTAAATAATTTATTAAAGATCTTATATATTATATAATATCTAGAGAGAAATATAATTTTTTTTAATATAATTATAAATAAAATTATTCTAATTTTAATATAATATAAAATAAATTTAAGATATTTTTATTAAATTTTATTAAAAATTTAATAAATTATATATTAAATATTATTTAATTAATAATTAATATAAAGTAAAGACTAAATTAAATAGTTTAATAATTTAATATTTATTTAAATAATTTTAAAGTTTAATTACTTCTCTTAAATTAAGAATATTAATATATAAACCTTTTTATAAAGTTATATTAAAGTCTTTATATAGCTATTATATATATTTAATAAGTTCTTATTATTTAAAGTAAATTTATAGTATTTATTTCTTATTTAAAAAATAATTAAAAAAATTAATCTTTATTATTTATAAAGCTATAGGTAGTATCCTAATAAAAAAATAAAAATAATAATAAATTTTAAAAAAATAAATTTAAAGATAGCTTTAAAGATATATTATTAAAGAATAAAAATAATAATAACTTTATATACCTAAAATAGAATTTTAAAGATATAAAATATTTTATTTATAAAAAAAAATATTATTTAACTATTTATATAAAGAGAAAGGATAATAATTTTAATAAAATATTAATAAAAAATCTTAGTAACTATATAATTAAGAAGTAAAAAAATAATCTATTTAAGTTATTTTTTAAGGAGTAAGGAAAAAAGAAGAATTTAATATTATTTTAAAATTAAAATATCTTAGAATAGTATTATTAAAAAAAGGATTATATAAAATAAAGATAAAGATTATTAGAAATCAAGTAAGATCTGAATAGGATAAGGTTATAATATAATAAAATATCGCTATAAAGATCTAGCTAGGATCCTAGCTACTAAATATATACGCTTAATAACGCGAGAGCTAGACTCGATATAATAAAGCTATTAGAAATAAACCTAAATCTATAATAAAGATTTAACTTAATAATAAAATTAAAATTAATATAATTAACTAGTATTTTATAGTTAAAGAAAAGTTAAAGTTTATTAAAAATATAAAATTATTTTATTTAATATAAATAGATAGTAACTCTATATATTATTATAATATTTATTATATTAAATTATATCTTTATAATAACTAGAGTTAAGTAAAGAAGATAGAAATTATTTTTTATATAATTAATAAAAAGGGTTATTTTCACTAGTACTTTTTAGTCTAATATATATTATAATTTATAAATAAAATATAGATTAAATATAGTATTCTATCTTTAAATAAATAAATAAATAAATAAATAAATAAATAAATAAATAAATAAATAAATAAATAAATAAATAAATAAATAGAATTAATTATTAAAGTAATACTTATAAATCTATTATAATAAATAATAAAATAATTAAATAGGACTTTTATTTCTAATTAAATTTATATATTATTAAGTTAAGTAAGTTATAATAAATTATAACTCTTTTAAAATAATATATAATTATAATATTAAGATCTTAATAAATATTAAAAATAATATATTAAAGAAGAGAGTATTTATTATAGAAAAAAAAATTAAAAAATTATATAAATTTTATAAAAAGTTAGTAAAATATTAATAAGATATAATAAAATTATTTATTAAATATTATAATAAAATATATAAGTTAATTAGCTTTAATTAAGAATAATTTAATAATATTATTAATAAAAAATCTTAAGTAAAGATAACTAAATAAAAAGTTTTTATATAAATATATTAGATTTTTTTAAGTAAAGATATTAATAGAGAGTTAAGTCTATTATTTTATATTATTAATTATTTATAAAATTTACTTTATTTTCTATATATTCTTATTAAAGTTATATAAGTATAGAAATAATAATAATACTATATTAAAATATATACTATTAAAACTTATAAATAATAATTTAAATTATAAGGTAGAGGAAATCCTAAATAGAATTAAATTAAAAAATTAATATTTTTATAAAATCTAGTAGAAGGATTAATTATTAAAATATAATTAATAAATCTATAAAAAAAATATAATAGGATTAAAGAGGATAATAGAAATATATAATAAATAATATAAATATAAAAGAAAAGCTTAAAAATAACAAGTAATTTATATATATATTTAATTATTATATATAATTAATAAGTTAAATTAATAATTATTTAAAGAGTATTTAAAAAATAACTCTTTTATCTAAAGAGTATATATTAGGAATAAAAAAGAAAAAGTATTATAATTTAATTTCTTTTATACTTTTATTATTATTTTTATTTATAAGAAGTAGTTTAAACGTACTTAAATTACTAAATTTATTATTATTATTAAAAATAATATCCTTTTTATTTAATTTAATATAGAAAGTATTATGAGTTTATATAAATTTATTTTTAAAAATATAATTTTTAATAATAATCTTTAATTAATATTTATAAGAAGTTATAAACTTAATCTCTTTCTTAAATTTAATTACTATTATAGAAATAAATATAGTAATAGATTTAATCTTTATAATTTTTAATTTAATTAAGATTATAATTTTTAGCTTAGTTAAAGTTATAATTCTTAACTTTATTAAAGTAGTAATTTTAATTAAAGTCTTAATTATTATTTTTATATTTACTTACTTTATAATTTTAGTAATTTTCATAAATATCTTAAAAATATTTTTATTTATAAAGTATTTATATCGAGAGCGCGTAGAAAATATAATAAAAATAAAAAAGTTATATATAATATCTATTTATTATTATATAGAAGTATAATAAAAAGTTTAAGTATTAAAATTTAGAGAATTAAAAACTTCTCTTTAAAGAATTTAGAGAATTTTAGAATAAAAAAGTATATTTATATAGATAATTAATTATATAGTTAATAAATTTTATATATTTATATTAGAGATCCAATAGACCTGAATAGGTATATACTGGGATATAAATAGAATGTTACTATGAAGGTCTAGCTATGGATTCTGGCTGCTAGATATGTGCGGTCGGCCAGCGGGAGCTAGGCCCTATGGGGTCAGGGCTGCCAGGAGCAGACCTGGATCCATGACACTACTCCCCCCTCAAACATGGCAACGTCCTCGTTGCCGCAGATCCTGCTCTATGCGACAGCTATCTAGATATGCGATAGCTATCCTATATACAGATTGACCAATTAAAACGCTTGTTGCCCGCATTCCATCGCGCGATGCCGCATTGCCAGCTCCAGGGCAGGATGCCAAGGATTTGTTCTCCGTAGGTCCCAAAGGTAGCGACAGCGATGTAGGAGCAACGACAAGGGAAATACTTGTGTATATTAGCGTCGGTGGTTGAGATCGACCATATTGAGCGTCGACAGGTGTCAGGATGTCATGGGAATGAGGCAATGTTGATAGGTTGCTTGCCATGAGGTTGAGAATCGAAAAGTTCAAAAAGTCGAAAAAGTCGAAAAGTTTTGAAAAATTCGCAAGGATTCCGCGCAGCGGTAAGCAAGCAATAAAATGGTGGCGTTCCACCTGGTTGGCATTCGGACTAGACCCATTTTGGCCTAGTTGCCTTTTGTCGATGTTGATGTTCGAGCAATGGGAGTCGTCTGCAGCGCTCACATACTGAGCGGGGAGCGTAACATTGCGCCTGCGCAATCTGGTGGTGCCTTGTGCCCTTCCCCAACTCCCATATTCGTGTAGATCCATGCTCTTTCTTGGTGGTGAGACGAACGGCCTAACAAAAGGATCGTCTATTGAGGTGTTGAAGGATTGAGTTGAGGATGCGGGTGATGGTAATGGTGTCGGGAATGGTGCCGGTGATGGGGCTGGTGACCATGCTCATAAAGCATGTCGGTGGTGAGGTCGGAATGAGGATTTCGGTGAGGTTTTCGGTGCGGATAGGTAGGAGATCGATGTTGAGGATTCGGTGCGGAGGGATTCTGGTAGAGCTGCCGTGTTGAGCAGAGCTCTGAGGTAGGAAGGAGTCGGTGCGGAGGGTGAGGTCGGATCGGTGCGGTGGATAGGAAGGACTGATGTCGAGTCGAGCTCTAGGTAATGGTAGAGCTTTGGATGAGGTAGGAAGGATGGGTGGTCGATGGTTGAGCAGTGCTCTGATCCTTATGGATCTGGTGGGCAGATTCTGCCAATGCCGTCGCTCAAAACAGCTGGTGGAGTATACCTCGCGGTATATCCATAGAAGAGAAAGATAGCGATATTATGTCAGGGATCAAGCAAGACCTGAATAGGTATGAGGCTGTGATGTAATAGAATATCGCTATAAAGATCTATCTAGGATCCTGGCTACTAGATATGTGCGGTCGGCTGCCGGGAGCTAGGCCCTATGGGGTCTAGGGCTGGCAGAGCAGACCTGAATCCATAACAATTTATATAGAACCTAGTATATATTAGTCTTATATAATATATATAAGAAATTACTTTTATAAGATAGTATTAATAATATTTTTAGAAATAATAAATATATATTCTTAAATTATAGAGATTATAAGAAGACTTTATAAAGATATTATTTTAATTTATTTAATTATTAATTTAACTTATATTTATTAAATATATTAACTTATATATAACTTTAAATTAATTTAAATTCTTATTTCTAAAAGTATAAAGATATTAATTATTATAAAGTTAACTCTAGTTAGTAAGTATTAAAACTTAAACTTAATAAAATCTAGTACTTATATTATTATAATATATATATTACTTAGCTAACTTTATAACTTTCTTTCTTTATAACTTATAATTTATTTATATTAAAACTTTATTATTATTCTAGTTAATTCTAGTCTCTAATATATTATAAGTTATTTTTTTTATAACTAAATAATATCCTTAGTAAGTTCTAGAAAAACTTAGTAAATTATATTACTTATATTATATTTTAATTATAAAGGAAATTTTTTAATTATAAGACTTTACTTAAAGATTTTAATTATTTAATATCTTTTTAATACTTTTATAATATAAACTAAAAGTATTAAAGATCTTATTTTAATTATATTATAATTTAAGTTAAGAAAGTATCTTTAGCTACTTTAATAATATTTTTATATAAAAAAGTTTAATAGAAAGTAATTATAAATACTTTAATACCTTTAACTTTATAATCCTAGTAAAATATAATATTAAGTTTAAATAATTATAAAAAAGAGATAAATATTTAAATATAATAACTTTATTAAAAGAACTAGAATATAATAAATATTTATATATAAAAGAAAAAGACTAGACTCTAAATAATATATAATATAAACTAGACTAAAATTAAATATAAAATTAAATAATTTATAAAAATTAACTAGATATAATAGAATATAATTATAATTTTAATAAAAAAGACTAGGAATCTATTAATTAAAATAATAAAAAATATATTAATAACTTTTTCTCTATTAATAAAATCTATTAATTAAAGAATCTTTTAAAATAATTCTTCTTTCGTCTAAAAAAAAGTCTATAGAGAATAAATAATATATATTAGAATTTAAAAAAGATAATAAAATCTAGATTATTAATATTATAAATCTAGCTAAGAAAGTCTTAATATAAATTATTAATAAAAATAAGTTTCTTAATATAATAAACTTAAAGCTATAGATATAATAAAATATATTTTATATAAATATAACTAAATACTTTATATTAAAGAAAATTAATAGAATTTTCTAAAATTAAATCGTCTACGTAAAGAAGTAAATTAAGAATATAAATATTTTAATAATAAAAATATATAATAATAATAATTAACTTAAACTTAAAAGAAATTATTATTAAGAGTAAGTTATTATAATTAGAAAAGAATTAAAAGAATTAAATACCTAGTTCTAAGCTCTTAAATAATAATAATAAATAATAAACTATAACTTAAATAATATTTATATAAGATTTAATTACTATAGATATTAAGAGTTAGTAATATATTTATAAAAATAACTTTTTTATAAAGTATTAAAAAAACTTTAATAATAATAATAATATACTAGAAAATTATATAATAAAATATTACAAGCTTTCTTTATTCTATAATAATAAAAATTAGTATAATTATAAAAACTAATAAATAATAATATTAGTTTAATTTAAAAATTATTCTATAAACTTTATATTAGAGAGATTTAAATTGAATTATATTAAAAAATTAATAAAGAATATAGTATTTAAAATTATTAAAACTTATATTAATTTAAAAAAAAGTTTTTCTTATTAAAATTATTTAGAAATTATAAGAGATCTAGATAGTTTATTTAAAATATATAATTTATATATTAAAATTATAATAAATCTTAATAATCTAAATATAAAAATAGACTTAGTTAATTCTAATAAAATATTTAACTAATTTTATTTTTATTTCCTAATAGTTATTAATTTACTTAACTTTAATAAATATATAAAAATTAAGATATTAAAATATAACTTATTTAAAAAATTATTAAACTAAGTAATTAGCTTAATAGCTATAAATATATTATTTAAATAATATATAAACTACTTATAAATAATTAATATTAATATAAGAATCTTAAATATTAAAAAGATTAAAAGTAATTAAGATTAAAAAGTTTATAATAAATAAATTATAAAAAAAATATTAATATTTTACTTAATTAATATATTCAAGGAATTATTTATATTATAAAATATATAAAGAGATTTAATATATCTCTAAAGGTACTAATATAAATTTAAAAGAAAAATAAATACTTTAAATACTTAGAAATTAGCTATAAAAACTTTAATTTAAATATATTATATATAAATAAGTTAGGGCTAATATTAAAAGAAATAAAAATCTATCTAGCTATAATTAATATTATATAAAATAAATAAAAGGTTAATAAAAACTATAATAAATTAAACTTTAGTAATAATAATTTAGAAAATTAAAAATCTCTAGTTAAGATACTACTAGAAATCTTTAAATATATAATAAAATTAAAAGATTAAATATAAATATTAGTCTAGCGACGATTATATATACCCTAGCTTATATAAATACCAAGGGTATTAACTTAATACTAAGATATAATAAATAACTAGATTTTAAAAAAATTATTATTATAAGAAAAGAAGATATTTATATATATATTATAATTAACTTAGAAGTATTAGTTATAACGTTTATTAATAAAATATTTATTAAAAAATATAACTTAATATTAATATTACTAGTAAGGTTATATATATTAAAGCTAGTAAATAATAAATCTACTTTAAATATTATATATATAATATAAATATAATATAGTTTAGAAAGTTATATTAAGAAGTTTCTAAAACTTATTATTAAGTTAAGAAAGTTTAATATTATATTAAAAATACTATAGCTAAAATAATATAATCTTAATATTAACTAGTTAAAATAAATTATAAAGATAAAATTTAATTATTATATATCTTATTATTTAGTTTATTTAAAGTTAATTAAGATAATAAGCTACTTATAACTTTATAAAAAAAATTTAGAATATTTAAAATATTATAATATTATTAAAATAAATACTTATATATTTACTAGAATATTAAAAAAAGAATTATAAGATTATTATAATATAACTAAAAAACTTTAAATACTTAAATAATAAATATTTTAATATATTTATTATAATTAATATTATTATAGTCTTAATAAAAAATTATAAAAAGTTTTTTTTATAAAATTTATAAAAAATACTTATTATTAAATAAGCTAAAGAAGTTAATATTAAAAAAATATTATTAATAAATAAATATTTAGAATTTAATTAAGATAAATAAACTTTTACTATATAAAGATATAAATTATATTATTAATTTAAAAGAGAATATAAAATCTTTAGTAAAGAAAATATATAATATATTAAAAGATTAAATTAAAGTAATTAAGAAATATATTTAAAATATATTAAAAAAGAGATATATTTATTTAAATATATTATTATATATTATACTAGTATTAATAATAAAAAAGTTTAATAAAGAATTAAGAGTTTATATTAATTATAAAACGCTTAATATACTAACTATAAAAAACTATAATATATTATTATTAATATAAAATATATTGATAAAGTTACGTTAGAAAATTTAAAACAGTTTTTTTTTAACTTTAAGAACTTCGAACTAGCTCTAGAAACTTTAAATTAAATAGTTAAATAATTAATTCTAAGAAATTTAAAATTAATATTATAAGTTTCTAAAGTTTCTAGAACTAGCTTAGAGTTAAAAAGAAAACTCTCTTTATAATAACTTAAATTAAAAATATTCTTTAGGATTATATATAATTTTCTAGAGTTTCTATATAATCTTCTAAAGTCTTTATATAATTTTCTAAAGTCTCTACGTAATTCTTTAAGATTTAGACGTAATTTATAGAGTACTCTATTTACTTTATTTACTTCTATTTACTTCTATCTATCTTTATTTAGTATTATTTAGTATATCGCTTTTAATACCTCTCTATATAGAAATTAACTAAATCGCGTAATTCTAAGTATTAAAATTTTAAGAGTACTCTTAAAGTATTTTTATTAAGTATATTTATAAATTTTAAATTAAAATTATATAACTTTTAGAGTTATTCTAGAAATTATTTTAAGAATTAACTTCTAAAGTATATTACGTAATTATAACTCTAAATATAATAAGATTAGTTTTAAAAACTTAAAGTTAATTTAAAGTTAAGTTAAAGTTAAAATAAAAAACCTAGAGTTTTTAGAATTTCTAAGACTAACGTTTTTCTTCTAGAGCTAGTAAGATTAATTTTGAATTTATTAATATTTAATTATTTCTAGTTAAAAAATACTTTAAGTAATAAGAAATAACTAAAAAAAATTATAAATATAAAGTTATTAAAGTTAAACTTAAAAGCTTTAATAAATTATAAGAAGTTAAGAATAATAACTAAACTATTAAGTTTAATAATATAAAGTAGAATTTAAGTTATTACTTTATTTATTAAATAAAAGAATATATAATTAATCTTTACTTATTTTAAAGAGTATTAATTAATATTTATATAAAAATTTTATTAAAATTTAAATTTAAATTTCTTAAGTTCTTTATAATTTCTATTAAACTTTAATAAATCTAAATACTTAATAAAATAATAAAACTTAATAAATATTAATAAAGTAGAAAAGATAGCTTATTAAATTTAAATTTTAATAAATTTTACGTTAGTAAATTTAAAACTAGTCTTGTTAACTCTAGGAGAAAAATATTAGTTGTTAGAGACTAGGGTAGGTGCACTCAACGATAGCAGGGCTCTAGTATGATCGGATTGATAGCTATGAAGGATCTAGCTATGTAGGAGCTGCGAGCTATATGCGCTCGGCAGATAGCCGCTAGCCGGATCGGGCCTAGCGCCATGGAGCTGCCAGAACCGTGACACTACCTCCCCTTCCAAATGGCAACGTCCTCGTTGCCTCATAATCCTCTCATAGCCCCTCTATCCCCTCAATGCGACAGCTATCCATCCATCTATCCTGCATATCGACCAATCAGAACGTCCATTGCCCGCGTCCCATGCTGAGTTTCCTCCATCTTGTAAGCTGCATGTAGATGCCAAGCTTCCTTTCTCCGAAGGTCCACAAGTGAGCGACAGCGATGTAGCGTCAATGACGTGATGGATCTATGTCTGATCAAGCTCCGGTGCTTTGGATCGACTATGGTGAGCGACGAAATGTGTCTGTATATCAAAGGAATATGTTGATGTTGATGGATAGCCTGCCAGGGGATCCAGATTCGAAAAGTCGAAAATTTTGAAAAGAATGTGAGCTTCGCGCAGCGAAAAGCAAGCATAAAAAATGGTGGCGCTCCACCCGCTTGGCAGCGTGACTAGCCCGATCTGGCTTAGTCGCCCCTTTGTCGTGTTGAGCAGTACTGATGGTCGTCCGCAGCGGGGAGCAGAACATCGCGCCTGCAGGACTTGGTGGCAGCTTGTGCCCATTCCCAATCCTCATTCCCATGTAGATGTCGACCCATGCTCTTGCTTGCCGAGCAGCTCTGATGATCTGCAGTGGGGAGCAACACATTACACCCGCAAGATTTAATGATACCTTGTTCCTATCCCAATCTTCTTTGCCTTTTACTACCTCAACATAGAGCAGCTATCTGCTCGCCCTGCGGGAATGTTGCTAGGTCTTAAATCTTAGATCCCATCCTTGTCGTATTAAGCCATTGCTCGCCCTATCCTTATAGGAATACCGGTGTATCTAGATCGCCTCAATATTAAGCCATTTGCTCGCCCCATCTTATAGTTATATTAGGTGTTGAATTTTAAGCAATGGTAGTTGTCTGCGATAATATGGGGAGCCGAACACTGCGCCCGTAAAATTTGGTGATGCCTTATTACTATCCCAAATTCCCCTTGTATAGACCCTTGCTCTTTCTTTTCTTCTTATTGGTGTTGATTCTTTTTATAGTTCCCTTCTGCTTAACACTAGATGCTATCGAATAATGCGCTGATCTAATTTTGGTGCTTAGAGATTCCCTCTTTCCTTAATTACTATCTTAATATTAAGCTCTTACTTCTCGCTCTACGGGACTGTTTTTAGGTATTGTATTTACCTTAATATTAAGCTATTTACTCGCCTTATTCTTGTGGGAATGTTAGATCTTTTAATCAATCTGTAATATAAACCCGTCTTCTGGAAATATTAGGTGTTGAATCCCGCTGAAAGATATAGATAAGATGTACGACTCCCGTAGCTGTATACGGAAGAAGGATAGCTATTAATATATTAGAGACTGGGGCAGGTGCACTCGATAGTGGTAGAGCTCTAGTATGATCGGATTAATAGCTATGAAGAATCTAGTTATGTAGGAGCTACGAGCTATATACGCTCGGCAGATAGCCGCTAGCCAGATCGAGTCTAGCGCCATGGAGTTATCAGAACCGTGACATTAGTCTTAAAAGCCCTAGAGATTTAAAGCCTTTTATTTTAACTTTAATTTAACTTTAAGCTAGCTCTAAGTTAACTTTATTATACTTAAAGCTTTAATTATATATATAGCTTTAAGAACTAGTTTCTGAAATAATCTTTAGAATAATTTTATAAATTATATAATTTTAATCTATTCTAAATTAAAATTTTAATGTTTAAAATCTATAAATATACTTAGTAAGAGTATTCTAGAAGTACTCTTAATACTATTAAATTTTAATACTTAGAATTACGCGATTCAGTTAATTTCTATATAGAGATATATTAATAGCGATATATTAAATTAATATATTAAGTAATAATAAATAAAATAAATAAGATAAATAAAGTAAATAAAGTAAATAAAGTACTTTATAAATTATACTTAAATTCTAGAGAATTATATAAGAGCTCTAGAAGATTATATATAATTCTAGAGAATACTTTTAAATTAAATTATTATAAAAAAGGTTTTCTTTTTAACTTTAAATTAACTTTAGAAACTTTAAGAATTTATAGTACTAACTCTAAGCTTCTTAAAACTAATAATTTAATTATTTAATCTAGAACTTCTAGAGCTAGTCTAGAGTTCTTAAGACTAAAAAAAAAGTATTTTAAATTTCTCAACGTACTTATAAGATTTAAAAGTTAACTTCTAAAGTTTTAAAGTTTTTTTTAATATTTTATTATTTCTTATTTATATAATTATCCTTTATTTAAAGATTAATAATATTTTATTAATAGATATATAAGATAGTTAAGAGAATAATAATATTTTATTAATTAAAGTTAATAGTTTTTTATTTATTAAAGCTTCTTAAGACTTTATTAATAATTTATTTAAAAATAAAATTAATAAAGTTTAAGTTAAAGCTTTAAAGCTAGTTAATATTAAAAATAAAATAATTAAATTAACTTATAATTATAAGGTTTTTTAAATTTTTCTTAAGAAATTTAACGACGATAAGATTGTATTAATATTAAATTATAAGAATAATATTTATAATATTATAATTATAAAGAATAAGTAGAATATTAATAAATTACTAGTTAATATTTATAATATAGTTTTATTTTATAAGATAATTATAAAGAAGAAAAAATAGAATAGAAGAAAATTAGTACTTAAATAAATATATAAGTATTAAGTGAATAAATTAAATACTAAGTAACTAGAATAAAATAAATATAAATAATTTAAAAAAAAAGTTATTTAAAAATTATAATAAGAAATTAACTTAATTATATAATTCTAAGTATTAAAATTTAATAATATTAGAAGTATTCCTAAGAAATCTCTATTAAGTATACTTATTAACTTTAAATATTAAAATTTTAAACTTAGTAAAAACTGAAATTATATAATTTTATTAAGATTAAAATAAAAAGTTTAGGATTAATAAAGTTAAATTAAAATTCTTAAAATTAATTTAAAATCTTTAAAATTTCTAGAGTTAATATTTTTCTTCTAAAGTTAATAAAACTAATTTTAAATTTACTAACGTTTTTTATTATTATATTATAAAAAGTTTAACTTTAAGTTTATATAAATTATATAAGAGAATAAGTAATAAATTTATAAAAAAGTTTTATAAAATTTATTAATATTAATAATATAAAGAATTATATATTTATATTAATAAAATTATATAAATATAAAATAAAGATAAATTCTAATAAATTCTTTAAAGTTATAATATATTTTAATATTACTATTAAAGTTATACTTATTTATTTAATACTTAATAATTTTTATAATTTAAATTAAAGTATTTTCTATTAATATTTATTTTATTTACTTAAAATTATTAAGATATATACTAAGCTTTCTTATAAAGAATATATTTAAATAATTAATTTATTTAAATATATATAATTTATAATTATAATCTTATTTAATATTATTATATATAATATAGATTTTCTTAATATTATTTATATTATATAAATTAAATTATTTCTTAATAAAGAATAATATATATATTATATTAATTAAATTATATAAGAAAATAAAATAAACAAAGAATAATTATTAATTAATAATTTAAAAACTTAGAAAATATATAAAAAACTATATATTATATTATTTATTATAAATAATATTCTTAAAATTATTTATTAAGAACTAGATATTAAACTAAATTAATAATTAAATTAATAATTATAAGAATTTAATTACTATAGAAGTTATAAGTTATATATACTTAATAAATAATTACTAATTAAATTAAGTTTAGTATTATAAAGTTATTAAAATTATAATATTATTTCTTCTTTTAAATAATAATATTTTTATTATTTTATAGTTTTTTTATAACTTCTTTATTTTCTTAATATAATAATTATTTATTTATTTATTTATATTTATTATATTTATAAACTTCTATATAATATTTTAAAATTTTAAGTTCTTATTAAGTTTCTTTTCTTTATAAATTTAAATTTAAATAGTAATAATATATAATAATAATATATAAAATACTTTATAAATATATACTTTAATATATTAAATAAATCTTATTAAGTAATAAATAAGGTTTAAATATTAAATAAATAAATTAATATTAATAAATAATCTATTAAAAGATTTAGAATTAAAAAGTTAAAAAATTAAAAAAATTATATAATAATTTATAAGTAAAAAATAATAATATTTTATTTATTTAATATTTAAATTAACTTTAATTTAATATAGTTATTTTTTTATTAATATTAAATAATATTAAATAATTATATATTATACTTATAAAATTTAGTAATATTTTATTATTATTTTAATTTATATTATATAGACTCTTATTTTTTTTAATAATAAAATAAAATATTTATTAAAAGAATTATTTATTATAATAATAATTTAAAAAAATAATTAAATATATTACTATCTTCTTATAATTCTCTATTTATTTAATATAAATTATTATTTAATTTTAATAGTTTTCTATTTAAATATTAAAAATTTATTTAATTTAATAATATTAATTTTCTATATAATTTTCTATTTATTTAATATTTACTTATATTAATTACTATTTAATCTTAATAGTATTATATTTAATATAATTATTATATTTAGAATTTCTTTTTTTCTTAATTATTATTTTAATATTAAATTATTTTACTTCTTACTTTATAAGATTATTTTTAAATATTATATTTTAAATTTAATTTTTTTATATTAAGCTATTACTCGTTCTATTCTTTAGAAATATTTAATATTTAAATTAATTTATAATATTAAGCTACTTACTTAACCTATTTTCTAGAAATATTAAGTATTAAATTTTATTAAAAAATAAAATATATAACTCTCTAGATTTTATAAAGTTATAAGAAGAAGAATAGTTATTAATATATTAAAAACTAGATATTAAACTAGATTAATAACTAGATTAATAACTAAATTATAATATAATTAAATTAATAATTATAAGAATTTAATTACTATAGAAGCTACGAGTTATATATACTTAATAAATAATTATTAGTTAAATTAAGTTTAATATTATAAAGCTATTAAAATCGTAATATTATTACGCTACGTAATGGGTTTTTCTTGGTATTTCGACTTTTTCATATTCTTCTCTTAATAACTTTTTTAATTATTAATATAATCTTAATATTAGGGCACGGATTTAAAGCCCTACTTAAGAGCTATAAAACCCTATATATTTTACGCTAAACTAATCTAGGTTAGTAGAACTATCAAGGTTTAAAAACAGGGACTCGAAGTCGAGTCGGGTTGAGTTTTTTAAGTCTAATCCAACTCGACCCGACAACCCGACGCGCTAATAGCTCCACTAATCTATATTAGTTTAGCGTTAAAATTATAGAGTTTTATAGCCTTAATATAGAGTTTTAAATCCATGCCCTAATATTAAAATTATCTTAATAAATAAAAAAGTTATTAAAAGAATAAGAAATATTTAAAAAAATCTAATTCTTAACTCGACTCAACTCGTTACGCAGCGTAAATACTATTAAAGTTAATATAATTAAAAATACTTAGTTATTTAAGTATATTATTAAAATCTTAATATAGATTAAAAATATAATAAAGATAATATTTTATAAACTTAAAGATATTATATATAAAGAAGTTAATTTAAATATTTATATATAAATTAATAATTAATATTTTATTAATATATTAAATAATTATATAAAATATAATTAAAGTATAAAGAATTTTTCTCTTATTAGTTTAAGATTAATTAATAAATTTAAGTTTAATTATATAAAAGATATTAATCTTAAATATAAATTAAAGAAGAATTTTAATTAAGATAATTATTTATTATTTAAAGATAATAATTATTAAGAAGAATATAATAATAATAATTAGTTTTTTTTTAATAAAGAAAACTAGGAAAATTATTTTAAAAATTATAATAATAATTTTAATAGAAATTAAAGAGATAAGTTTTTTAAAAATTATAAAGATAATTATATTAAAAATTAGAAAGAAAATTTTATTAATAGTTTTTTAAGAGATTATAAAAATAATTTTAATAGTAATTTCTTAAGAAATTATAAAGATAACTTTAATAAAAATTATAATAAAGATTTTAATAATTTATATAATAAAGATATTATTAAAGACTTCAATGAATATTATAAAGAAGAAAGAAATAATAAAAGAAATAATAAAAGAAATAACGAAAGAAATAATAAATAAGTAATTAAATAAAAAAAAGAACGTAAGAATTTCTTTAATTTTAATAAATAAACGAGCTAAGAATTTTTTTCTATTTTTTAGTAATTATTTATATTTACGATAATTTAAATATATTAAGTATTGAATTTTTTTCTATATATCTTTATTTTTTTTATATTATATAATATACTTAGTATAAATAATTAAACTATAAATATTAAAAATATATAATAAATAAAACGTAGTATTATAAATATTAAGAATTAATTTTTTCTTTCTATACTTTCTTTATATTTTAAGTTTAAGTATTTTATAAATTATTAATTAAAAAAGTATTAAGCTTATATTTAATATATTATATTTAATAATATAATATAATTAATAAGAAGTTTATTAAACTCTAGTTATAAAACTCTTTAAAATAATAAATTTAATTCTAATATTTATACTTTAAATTACTTAATAAAGTATTAATTATTATATTATTATTTTTCTTTATAAAGTTCTTGAATCGTAATCTATTAATAAATTCTCTACTTAAACTAAATAATCTCTTTATTTTAATAATATTTATTATTTTTTCTTCTCTCTCTAAATCTTTCTCTTCGTCTTTAATATAATAAAATATATTATTAATTCTATTATCTTTATTATCGTATTTATATACGTTGTTATAATCTTTACTTTTAATCTTAAATCTTATCTTATTATTTAAAGAGATTCTTCTTTCTATTCTTTCTTCTTTTTTTTCTAATTTCTATTTAGATTTAATATCTCTCGCGCTTTTATTATTATTATTACGACTTGATCTTTAAGATTATTTTCTTATACTTACTTAGAAGTTCTTTATTCAGAATAATAAGTAGTATTTTTAAAGCGATTAATATTAATATTAATATTAATATAATTAAAGAGAGAAGTTAAAGATATAGAATTAATTATTACTAGAATATTATTATTATAGTTATTAAAATTATTTAAATTTATTTTAAAAGCTTTAAGAGAAAACGTTATTAAAATTATAATAAAAATATTAAAAGTAAGAAGTAAAGTAAATAAAAAGAAAATTTTATCTATTATTTTTATTATTATAAAGAAGATACGAATAGAATTATAAATAATAATTATATTTTAAATAGAAAAGAAATTATATATAGAAGAATTATTAAAGAGCGAAGAATAAAGTAATAAAGTTTAGAAAATAATATTTATATAAAATATAAGAATAAGAAAATATAATTAAGTTAAATATTTATTATTTTAATATTATTAATTATTATAAAGAGTTAAGATATAATTAAGATAAGTTATTTAATTATTTTATAATTATTATAAATAATTCTTTTATCTAGAATAATAATAAATATAAAGTAAATTTAAATATATTTAAAACTTTTAAATAAAGAAATAAGATAATAATTTAAGAATTTAGAAATAAGAAAATAAAATTATATTATAAATATAATATATAATTCTATTTATATTTTTATTCTTTTTATTACTAATAATTTAATTCTTTATTTCGTTATTTATATTATTATTTATAATTTTAAGAATATTATTAAAGACTAAGTAAGATTTATATAATACTAAGTTTTAATATAATAGAATATTATTATAAAGGTTTAGCTAGGATTTAAATTACTAAATATAATATACTTAACTACTAAGAACTAGCTCTTATAAAGTTTAGAGTTAATAAAAGTAAACTTAAATCTATAATATTATCTCTTTCTTTATATAGTAATATTTATATTATATAATTAATATAATAATTATTTATAATATTTATTTATTCTATATATTAATTTAATTAATTAAAATATTTATTATCTATAAGATTTTATTATATATTATTTTTTATAAGCTTTAATATAGTTACTATAGAATACTAAGAATTACTAAGAATTTCTTCTCTATATATTTAAAAGAAAGCGACAGCGATATAAGAGTAATAATTAAAGAATTACTTATATAAATAAGTATTAATAGTTTAAATAATCTATATTAAATATTAATAAGTATTAGAATATTAAAGGAATAAGTTATTATTAATAAGTAGTTATAGGATTTAAAATTAAAAAATTAAAAAAGTTGAAAAAATCTTAAAAAGTATATAAGTTTCGTGTAGTGAAATATAAGTAGTAAAAATAATAATATTTTATCTACTTAATATCTAAACTAAACTAAATATAATATAATTACTCTTTATTAATATTAAGTAATAATAATCTATAGTATTATAGAGAAAAATATAATATACTTATAAAATTTAATAGTAGCTTATTACTATCCCGATTTTCCTTATATAGATTCTTACTTTTTCTTATTAATACTAAGTAGCTTTAATAATTATTTATAATAATATAAAGAGTTAAATATTATATTTATAAAATCTAGTAGTAACTTATATATATTCTAAATCTTTATTAATATAAACTTTATATTCTTTCTTAATTATATTAAAAACTATTGAAAAGAATTAAATTACTGACTTCGCGAGATAATTATAAGATAAGATAAATTTATTTAATAAAAGAATTATCTAAGGTTATAGTAATTTAGAAAAATAATTAAATCTAATAAATAAATAAGAATAAAATCTAAGAATAAAGATTTAGAAGAATAATTAAATCTAATAATAAAGTAATATTTTTAAGTATTAATAATATTAATTTTTTTAGTATAATTTCTACTACTTAATATTTATTAATACTAAATCTATTTATTTACTATTAAATCTTAATAATACTATATTTAATATAGTTTTAATAATAGAGAAAAAATATATTAATATTAATTTTTAATATAGTCTTTATTACTTAATACTTATTAATATTAAATCTACTTATTATTTAGTTTTAATAACGGGGATCTATAGTTCTAAGTATATAATAATATTAATTTTTTTTATAATTCTTATTATCTAATACTCGTTAGTATTTAAATCTATTATATTTTATTATTAAAACCTAGTAATACTATATTATAAATTAAATTCGATGATAGGAATTCTTATCTTAATATTATAAAATAAAATTTATCTAGACGTTATTAAAGAAAGTCTTTAGAAAGATAAATTATATCTAAAATTCTCTTTATAACTAGTATATAGTAATTATTATCTTAAAACTAAATTAATTTAAATTAAAATATTCTTATTAAGAATATTATTAAGATTATTATCTTAGTACTTCTATAGAAATAAAGAAGTTCTTATCTATAGAGATTTTATATACTTACTAAGTCTTTAAGAACTTAAATATATAGAGTAATTATATAATTTACTTACTTAAGTTCTTTAGAAATCTAGATATATATAACTCTTTAATCTTAAAGAATTAGAATAAAGAATAATAATATTATATTAAAGACTAAGTAAAATCTAAATAATATTAAGTTTTAGTATAATAAAATATTATTATAAAAATCTAGCTAGAATCTAAATTACTAGATATAATATACTTAGTTATTAAAAACTAGTTTTTATAAAGTTTAGAATTAATAAAAATAAACCTAGATTCATAATAATATAAATATTTATTTATTAATTATAAAAATACTTCTTATAATATTAAGAATAAAATAAAATTAATATTATTATTATAATAAATATAATTTATTTAATATTCTTAATATAAAATAAGTATTTTAAGATATTTTAAATATAAAAATAAAAAAAATAAATTTCTTAGATTTTTTTATTATAAATATTTAATATATATAAACTAATAATTTTTATATATAATAAATAAATATCTTTATTTTCTATATAAATTTTCTTTTTATATAATATTTATTAAATATTATATTTATCTTAAATATAAATATAATATAAAATTAATATTCTTAACTTTAAATATAATTATTTTTATTATTTACTTATTAATAAATACTATTCTAGTTTTAAAGTAATAAATAATATAATATATTACTTTTAACTACTTATTATTATAAAAAACTAATTTTATAATAATATATTATTATACGCTAATTACTACCTAGCTTAATATATATAAATCGGATTAAAAATTAATAAAGAAGAATAGAAGAGTTTAGAATATTTACTAAAGGAAATTAATCCGCATAAATATATTACTCTTAGTTATACTTTACGTGTGTATTTTTATACATGAGCGGAAAGAGACTATTAGGGAGTTGAGTTTGAGATAGAGGTGTGTTGGACTTTAAGGGGGAATATAGAACAAGAAGTCATTTGTTTCGTTTAGGTGTTTGGAGAAAGCAGAAGTGGGCACTGGTAGAGTTTGAGTCATGGAGGGTGAGTAAAGTCTTCCCAGAACCTATTTACCTTTGTTAACAAGCTAAGACCTAAACAAGTGTCAGCACCAGATGCTTCGTTGCAACCCAGAGTGTCCTTGATACACAACTTTGCCCTTGTGCCGGTCTTGGGCGCTTTGGTTTGTAAAATAGGTAGAATTCTTGACACGATTGGATTCAACTTACGCCAACGAATGAGCTGACGGATTTCATTTATGCCAACCTAAATTCTGACCACAAAACCCCTTGAAGACGGGCTGTCAGACCATGACACAATACGAATACAATAATACAGAAGAAATAACCCTGGAACCTAACTGAACGTATCTTTGAGCATGAAGACCAGCCCGATGGTCCCAAATACAGCGAACGCGTCGACTCCGCACACTGGAAAACTGATCGCGCTCGCGCCGCCGATCCAGTAACTCAGCATGGGCGTCCAGGGCGTGTGGTGCCGCCTCGCAAAATCGATCTTCCAGCACCCCAGACCAAACAGGACGAGGCTCGCCAACCCCGCAACGGCGAACGCTATCAACCCGGGCCACCCGAAGATCTGTATGCTGGCCCTCGAGCTGCGCTGCGGTATCATGCACAGCAGCAGCACTGCGCCCAGCAGCCAGTACATCAGGAACAGTGTCGTGTAGTTTTGGAACGTAATCGGTGCCTTCGGGTCCTTGAGGGTGCTGTAGAGACTTTGTGGAGAGCCGGGATTTAGCGCGAGCCCCGCGACGCCCAGGGAGACATCAGTTAGGCTAATGAGCAGGTCCACGACGTGTTCGAGCACCCGCACGACGTTTCTTTCCGTGCCAGGCCTTACGAGCTCCTTCACGTTGTTCACGAGCCTCGCGGGCGCCTCCAGGCTCATATTGGGGTTGAAGCGGCGTATTAGCAGGCTCGGCACCAGTGACGGGCTACCGAACTGGTCCATCACCGCGTTCGTCCCGCGCCCATCAGTCTCTGTGTGACTTGTAAAGCACCCGCAGGTGCCACCACCACCGCCCTCGGCAATTTCTGAGGCCTGTTCCGGGTCGATGGGGGTTGCGTTTATTTCTCGACCGCAGACTCGGCAGGAGAGCTCGGGGGGGTGGATGCCGTCGGAGGTGACTCGGATGCGGGTCCAGATGATGGACGCGGCCGATTCGGCGGCGGAGACGACCACGAGGAGGCAGAAGCCGAGCCAGAAGCCAGACGTGTCAACGGTTCCTGCGGCTCCCGCGGCGGACGCGGTCGGGAGGAGGGAGGTCAGGAGTAGGCTGATGAGAGGCGTTGGGAGGGAGGGAAGATTTAGCAGCAGTGGCATGGCTATTGTTAGGTAGGCAGCGCTTTCTAGATGATGTATGCTTGAGAAGATGAAAGCGCTTTTTCACTTCGCGAAATAGCGCGTCTGGAGATGCATAAAGAATTATAAAGTAGAGGAAGCAGTGAGTGATATAAGTCTATTGAGAGAGTCGTACTTCTCGTGCTTATACGAAGTACTATGTATAACATGTCAGCGGTGCACGGTGGTGGCTATGCAGGTGTAAGTAAGGGATGCATGGCTGAGTACAGCCACACAAGATCTGTGGCTATACGAAGCCACACAATGAGCTCAAATGCTACCGCAAGAGTGGTAAGTATTCGAAATGTATTTCTGCCAACCTCGGATTCGTGGTACAAGCTTCACTGTGAAAGGAGGCTCTCCACAAAGAACTATGAGTAGAGTCTGAGTCGCTGAATACAAAGGCTTCAGCCCTATAAGAACTACCTTAAAAGGGTGCCTAGACAACCGTCGCTTAGATATATATCGAGTCCAGTACCCCTTTAGTTAACTAGTTATATTCTTTATATTATTATTTCTCTATATATTATTATATACTTTATTTTCTAATATTTATATCTTTAATATTATTAATATTATATATTAATTAAGTTTTAATATTTTAAGTTTTCTAGTATTTATAATTTTATTCTATAATTTTAATATTTCTTTAATATATATTAAGATTTTTTAATATATATAATACTTAATAAAAATCTTTTTATTATATTTATAAAATAATTATAATATAAATATTTTCTAAAAAAATAAAAAGTAATATATTTAAAAATATTTTATATATTTTTCTAAAGTATATTATTATTAATTTTATTTTTTTTTAATAATTTTTATTTTAATTATTAATTTATTCTTTATTATTATCTTTAAAATTTTTAAACTTCTTTTTTTTATTATATTAATAATATTTATATTTAAAATAAATATTTTTTTAATTATATAATATATATATTTATAATTATAAATTATAATAAGAAAATATTTAATATATAATAATATAAGATAAAGTATAAAGTAAAGTATAATTATTATTATTAAAACTTTATAATAAAGAAAATTAAATAAGAATAAAATTTAATATTTAACTTTAATAATAAAATAAAAAGATTTTAAGTCTTAAAAATTTTAAGAAAGTATAAAATATAAGTAAATAACTTCTTAAAGTATTAAGTTTATAAATAAATATAAAGAAAATAAGTAAGAAAAAATATATAAAGTTAATAAGAAAAGACTTAAAACTAAGAATTAAAATATTTAAATTTATTAAAAATAACTTAAAGAAAAAAGAAGTTATTATAATCTAAGCTTTATTAAATACTAAGTATTAATTAAATTATAAAGTTATATTATATACTAATTAATATTACTTTATTATAAAATTTACTATAATTAAATTTTATTAATATTAAGATTCTATTATTATTTAGTATATTTATTTAATTCTTAATATAATTTAATTATTTAATTCTTATTACTATTATTTTTATCCGATGAGATAAGTTAAAAATTTTAAAGAAAAAATTATATAATATAATTACTTTTCTTTAATATAAGAAATAAGTAATCTAAATATTATTATAATTAAATTAACTTAACTTATTAATAATAAGATATTTTTTTTATAACTAAGTTTTTTTTATAAACTAGATTATTTATAGAAGCTAAAATATTTAATAAATTAAATAATTAATTAAAGTTAATTATAATAAATAGTTTATAAGAATTCTATTAACTTTAATAATAAGTTTATAAATTCTTTATATAATATAACTAATTAACTTTAAAATAATTATATTAAATATATTAAATTTAAAAATAATAATAAAATATTTATTAATAAATAATATTTTATTATTAATCTTAATAAGAAAAATTATATAATTTTATATTATTTAAATAAAACTAATAAAAACAATCTATAATAAATTATATTTATAGAAAAGAATATATTTATTAAAGTAATTAATAAAGTTATTAATAATTAATATAAAGATCTTTAAAATATAATTAAATATACTTATATATTAATCTATTACTATATAAATTAAATAGAAAAATTATAGAAGAAAATTAATAAATTTAATATAAGTTATTAAATATTATAAATAAATTATATATTATTAAAAGTAAAATTTAAAGAGATTAAGAATAAATTAATTATTAATAAACTTAATATAAAAAAACTATATTAACTTAAAAATAAATATTATAATAATATAAGAATACTTTAGGAATAAAATAAAGTTTTAATCTTAAAGTTAAAGAAAATAATATATAATTAAATATAGAATTTATAAAACTTTAATAAAAATATAATATAACTTTATTATATATTAAATATACTTTTTATCTTAATCTTTATTATTTTAATAAATATTATTATATTTAAAAAAAATAAGAATTACTTTAATATATTTATATTTAATAGTAATTAAATAAAGTAAAAATAATAAAAATTAAATATCTAATTTAAATTTAAGTAAAGTATTTATTAATTTAATATAAAGAAGTCTAAGATTAATTATATTTAAAATAAATATATATATTATATATTTATAGTTATTTAGCTATAAATTATATTAAAGTTTAATAATTATTATAAATATTATAAAAAGATTCTTATTAATTTAGAAAAGAACTTTAATATTTATAATAAAATTAATTAAACTAAAGTAAATATATAAGTATTTATATTTCTTATAAAAATAAAAGATAAGAATAAATTATTTAATACTTTTTACTTTTACTTTATTATTATTATCACGTTATTAAAATATACTAATAATTATAAAATTTAGAATTTAAGAAAATATATTATATTTAAGCTTAAAGAAAAGATAATTATTAAATTAAAATTAATATTATATAAAAACTTTATAGCTTAACTTTATATATATAATTTAAAAATAAAATAAAATTTAATACTTAATATATAAGTTAAAGTAATATAATTAATTTATAATAATAAAGAAAGAAAAGATTATAGTAATAATATTTATAAAAAAAATAAAAATAAAAAATATAAAGACTTTAATAATTTTTAAAGATTAAATTAATAAATATAATTACTTTATATCTTAATATAAATATAGAAGAAGAATTTATATATAAAATATTTAAAGTTTAATTATTATATTAAAGATAATAATATACTTTATAAAAGTAATAAATTATTTATTTAAAATAAAATAAAATTTAGACTAGTAATCTCTAGAATTAAATATAAATTAAAAGATAAAAATAAAAATATTTTTTTAAATATTAATTTAGAAAACTAATTATTTCTAATTAAATTAAAAAGAAATTAAGATTATTTTCTAGTTATAATTATATTATTATTATATTAGAATAAATTTTAATAAGATAAATAATTTAACTTTATAAACTATATATATATTATTAAAAAATTAATAAAGATAATTTATTTTATAAATATAAAAGTCTTTATTATAAAAGTTATTAATTTTAAATTTATTAAAAAATATAAGATTTTATTAATTAAACTAGTAAAACTATTAATATTAAAACTTATAAATTATAAATATACTTTAAATATTATTTATATAATATAGATTAAGTTTATCTTAAATAAATATATTAATAAGATATAATACTTAGTAATAATATTAAGAAAGTTTAATATTATTCTTAAAATATTTTAATTTAAGTTTTATAACTTAAATATCTTACTAGATTTTAAAAAGATAATATTTAATTTAAATTATTATATATTAAATTACTTTAAAGAAAATAAGCTAGTAATAATATAATAAAAAATAAAATAAAAAATATTATAGTTTAGATTCTAGTAATTAGATAAACTTTAAGATTAACTAGATTAAGTTTAATACTTCAAGTTAAGTTATTATTTTATAGCTATTTACTATAAATAAATAAATAACTTCTTATTATAATTCTAATAGCTTTATAGCGCTAGATTATATTAATTCTAGTAATTATTTACTAAGTATATATAATTAGTAACTTTCTATATAACTAGATTCTTTATAACTATTAATTTAATTATATTAAAATCTTATTATTATTAAGTATATTTACTTTAGTTCTTAATATATTAATAGCTATCCTTTCTTTATATATAACTATAAAAGTTATATCTTATCTTATTTTTCAGCGAGATTTAATACTTAATATTTTTAGAAGATAAATTAAGTAAATTATTAGGATCTAGTTTATAGTATAATAAATATATAGATAAAATATTAAAGCTAAGAAAGAAAGAATTTATAAAACGCGTAGAGGATTTATATAAATAAGTAATAGTAGTAAAGCTAGGCTTGATAAAGTTATATAAATAAGTAAAGACTAATCTATAATAATATCTTTCTTCTTTACAAGGTATTAACTCTAATATCTATAACTAGAAATTATAATTAATAGTTTATATTAGTTTATTAATCTATTAATTTATTAATTTATTTATCTTATATAAATACTTAATAAAGTTTTTCTAATAAATAAAAAAAATAAAAAACTAATACCTATAATTTATTATACTATATATTCTAATATTTATATTTTATTAATTAATAAGAAGCTATATAGCCTATAGTTTCTATATATAATAAGTATTATTAAAAGTAATTATAATAACTAGCTACTACTAGAACTACTTAGTATTTATAGTAATATTATTAAAGTATAATACTAGCTTAGCGCTAGCGTAGCGTAAGTATTATAATAGCTAGATATATATTAAATAGCTCTACCTCGCTTTTAAGAAGCTTAAGAAGAGAATCTCTTTAAATTTTAAGATCTTTAATAATTAATTTTATTAATATATTAAATACCTACTATTATTACTTTATATTTTTTAAATAATTTTTAATATTTAACTATATAGCGCTAGCGTTATATTAAAGGTATATATTATAGTTCTAATTACTTTAACCTTTAAAACTAAAGACTTAAAGTAGAATAAATAATAAGCCGAAGGTCTACTTATAATAAAAAGATATAAAACTCCGTAAATAAATTATTAATAAACTTCTTAAAATTAATTATTATATTTAATAATTAATAATAATAGCGGATTTAAGAACTAAAGTCTTAAATAAAAAAGCTTTAAGTTATTATTATAAAACTTATTATTAAATTATCTTTAAGATTTTTTATTAAAGATTTTAGAAGAATTATTATTAGTAAACTAGTAATAATTTTTTAAAAAGAAACTTCCTTTACTAACTTTAACGATATATTTATAGTAAAGATAATTTATTCTAATAAAATATATACTTATTATAAAGTATTAAAAAAATATTTATTAGTTTACTAATATTAAAATAAAGTTTTTTTAAGCTTTAAATATTTTATTATTAATAAAGCTAAAATCCTTTATTATATATAATTATTAGAAGATAATATAATAATATAGTAATAATAATAATTTAAGAAAGAAAAGATAGATATTTATATCTTTAAATACTTCCATAACTTCTTATTAAATCTTATAGCGAATTTAATAAATTATTATCTTTATACTTATAAATACTAAAATAACGCTAGGTAGATAAGAGATTAAAAGATATCTATCTTTAAAGTTTATCTTAAAAAACTAGAAAGCTATCTAGATTTTATATTAGAAAAATTTAAGGTAAGTATCTTTCTTACTAAGATTTATTTAAAGTTTAAGAAAAAGATTTTGGGTACTAGTAATATACTAATAATATAAGAAAATATCCTAGCTCTTATTATTATATAGGAAAGAAATTTTAAGCGTTACTACTAACTATAATCTAAAATAAATAAAAAAGATAAATTCTTAAAAAAGTATATTTTTAAAGCTTTATTTAATAACAACGATAACAAGCTATTATTAAAATATTAGAAGAAAGATAAAGATAAGAATTATTAGAAGTCTAAATTATCTTTAAATATTTTAACTAAGTTAGATAAAACTAACTTATACTTTCTCTATAATAGTAAGAGATACTAGAAGAAGAATTATTTATAAAAGAATAATTTAAATTTTACTTTAATTAATTTAATATAGTTAAAAAATAATAGCGTCTTATTATTAGAGAAGGGATAGAGTAAAAAAAAATAAAAGCCTTAAATCCTTTTTACCTTAAGGGCTAGATAATTATTTAGAAGGAATCTTACCCCTTTAAAAGGCTAGTAAATTCTAGAGTAAAGATTAACTTAATTACTTAATAGTTTATAATATAATATAACTTATAACTAGAATATATAGCCTTGTTAATATTAATATAGCTAAGTAAATAGAATATTTATTATTATAAAATATATTAATTAAGCTATAAGGCTATTAATAATTAGAGCTAAAAAAAGTATAGCTCTTTATTTTATACTATTAACTAAAAAAGTTTTAATTTAATAATTAGAATATCTATACTTTATAAGTTAAGTATTATAATCAATATATTAACGCGCTAATAATAATATTAAATTAATTCTAAATAACTATAGATTAATAAATTAATTAAATTTATATAAGTTCTATAAAAGAAATAAGAAATATTTATTATAATCTATATTAATATTAATATAATAAAGTAATAATAAACTAATAAGTTTAGTATAAGTAATTTTTTATCTTAATTAAAAGAATTTAAGAATATTTTCTTAAATAAAAAAGCTAGAGTCTTATTTAAATAGAAATAAAAAGATTATATTATTAAGTTAAATAAAAAGAAACTATTATATAGTCTTTTATATAATTTATTAAAAATTAAACTAATAAAATTATAAAATTATCTTAATAATATACTAGTAAAAGAATAGATTTATTATTTTATTTTATTAATAGAAGCACCTATTCTTTTTATATTAAAGAAGAATAGGGAGCTTTATCTTTATATTAATTATAAAGAGCTAAATATAATAATTATAAAAAATAAATATTTATTATCTCTTATTATTAAAATATTAGATTATTTATATAGTATTAAAAGGTTTTTAAAGTTAAACCTAAAAAATACCTATTATTATATTTATATTAAGTATAATAATAAATAGAAGATAGTATTCTATATATACTATAATTATTTTAAATATTTTATTATATTATCTAGACTTATAAATATACTTATTATTTTTTAAATATATATTAATTAGGTCCTAGTAAAGCTAGTAAATATAATATATATAATATATTTAAATAATATACTAGTCTTCTTAAAAGAGCTAGTAAATTATTAATAATATATTAAATATATATTATAGTAACTTTAATAATATTAATTATATATAAACTTAAAGAAATATATATTTAATATTATTTAGATTAAATTTTTAGAGTTTATAATATTAATTACTAGTATAGAAATAAACCTTTATAAAGTTACTACTATTAAGGAGTAATCTAAATTAAAAACTTATTAAAAAGTCTAGGTTTTTTTAGGATTTATAAACTTCTATTATTATTTTATTTATTATTATTTAATTATTACTACTTCTTTTACTAGCCTTCTTAAAAATAATAAGAAGAAAAAAATTTAAACTATTTTAATAATCTAATAATATAAAATAAGTATTTTAATAATTATATTAAAGATTTATTAAAGCTTTATTACTATAATATTTTAATCTATTATAAAAAATTAAGATTAAAATTAATATATTAGCTTTTATTATTATTAGTATTTTATTTTAATTTAATAAAGTAGAGAGCTAGTAGCTAGTAACTTTTTAATCTTATAAAATAATTTTTATTAAGTAAAATTATAAAATTTATAATTAAGAATTACTAGCTATAATAAACGCTTTTAAGTAATAATATTATTATTTAAAAAAAACCTTTATTTAATTAAAATATTAATAAATTATAATAATTTATAAAGATTTATAAAATTAAGAGAGCTAACGTTATAATAAACTTACTAAGTATTAAAGCTTATAATATATAATTTTAAGATTATTTATTAAATAAATAAGATTAATTCTACTAATCTATTATTAAGATATTTTAATTATAAAAAAATATTATTTTTTAATACTACCCTCTTATTAATATTATAAAATAAATTATTACTATAGTTAAAGGAAGATTTAAAATTATATATATAAATTACTAAAGAATTATCATAACTAGAATATCTAGTTATAAGTATTTAAATAGTAATATTAAAAAAAATTATAAAGAAGCTAGCTAAAAGCCTTTATAAGAAGCCTTAAAAGTTACTAAAATAAGTTATTTATAAACTTTAAGCCCTAGATAATTAAGTAATTAGATTTAAAGTTAATAATAATATAATAATAAACTATTAATATAATACTTATATAGATTAATTATTTAATAAAGATAATCTTCTTTAATATAAAGAGTAACTATATATTCTAAATAATAATACTCTTAAATAGAAATTTATTAATAAATATTATAATAATTTTTTATTAAAATAGTTTAGTATTGTAAAGATATTAAAGCTTTTATAATAAAAGTATTATTAAAATAATATTATAAAATAAACGCGTAATTATATTTATATTTATAATATTTATTAAAAGATTAAAGTACCTAAATATTATCTTTATAATAAATTATAATCCTTATTTTTATTTAAAGGATTATAATAGGAGTTAATTATAGATTTTATTATAAAGTTACTCCTAAGTAAATAAGCAAACATTATATATAATACTATTCTAATAATAATAAATAGGTTTATTAAAATATATTATTATTTAATTATTACTAAAAAAATAATTATTAAAAAGCTAGAAGAGTTATTCTTCTTTAAAGTAATTTACTACTTTAATATATTAATTAATATAATAAATAATAAAGAATTAATATTTATAAATACCTTTTAATTAACCCTTTATTATTATATAAAGATTAAATAGTATATAAACACCACCTTCTATCTATAAATAAATAGTTAGATAGAAAAATAGAATTAAATATTAAAGTACTTTTTATAAATATTTATTAATATAAAGTAAATTAATTAAGTAAAGTTTTTATTAATTATTAAATTTATATATATAAATAATTATTATATTATTATTAATTACTTACTATTCTTTATAATATATAGTTATAATCTTTAAATTTATTAGGAAGCTAGAAATAACTCCTTAAAAAATATTAATAGTAAAGAAATATATAAAGTAACTGTCGAAATCCGGCGCCAAGGCCGAGCTGAGTCAGCGGAGCTGACTCAGCGAGGTCTTGGCAGTCCGGATGTCGACCTGCAGCTCTTGCAGCTCTGCTTCTTCTTCTTCAACCAATGGAATCAACATGTTCAGACCTCTACTTTTAACAGGTTATGAGCCCGGATTTGCAGGCATTGCTAACATGTGATCTAGATATCTATCAACTCCCATCTGCATCTGAACACTGCGTCCGAACATTGCTCAAGGCCGCAGAGCTATCGCAGAGCCATCGATCTTCCAAATCCCGAGTATACTCACCGACTGAATGATCGATCCTACCGAAGATCACTATCTACCATGTCCGAAAGACATGACATCAACGATTCGGTTGAGCTGAGGGGCATCGATGGTGATGTTGTTTGCTTGCCGCTAGCCGCCATCCTAGCGCGGTCTTGGCATGGGCAAGCTTCCAAATCATATCGCTAAGGAACCCCCTACTACGCAATGTCGCTTCCTGGTTTGAACACTGACATACAAGCAAACAGGAAAATTCCATTTACGAAACACCTAGAGCAAGCCATCTCGCTGCTCAGACTTACAAATCTACCCCTACTGAGGTCGAGACCGCTGTCGCTGGATGTTTGTATGACTCCTAGCTCAAACAAGCGTGGAAAACTCTGCAAAATCTCTGCAAACCTCATCAAATACCATCCATATTTGTCAAATCCTCGGTTGGCTGCCGTTTGATCAAACAGCTAGAGGGGGCTGGTTACCAGCCACCGCTTTTTCTGCCTGCCGATTGGCGGCATCGTCTCGTTGAGCAAGGTCAGGGCTGTTGAAGCCGACCGCCTCCGGACATATCCAATTTCCTTCAGCGGCCAGCCACCGCATTTCGTCTCCTGCCAGCCGAATAGGGGCAGTATGAGCAACAGGCATAAAGATGCTGCTGGGCCCCGAGTGGGGGCTCATCCAAGCAGCCATCTACTCCTTCGCAAGACCCACGGCTATTACCCGGGGTCAACGCTTTTCCTTGCTGGCACGATAATCCACTTGTTACCATATATCGCCGTACCAAACGAAAGTGTTTTCCTCATCTCATTGAAGAAGTCGCACGGCAACGGGAAAAAAAGAACAGGCAGCAGCCTTAGGCGAAGACGTCGAAGGCGACGACTATCAGCCTCCATCACGCTCACCTTCACCTTACGATACGGGCTCTGAAGCCAGCGAATCTACTCTTTCAAAGGCAAGTAGTACCGATATCTTTGGCCTTACTGCTAAACGTCCTCGGACACCCTCACCGTCACCGCCTCCTGCTCCAGCTCGAAAACGACGTCAACAACTTGTGGTTATATCCTCTGCTGAATCGTCCTCACCTGCAAACACCCCTGTGTCGTCACCATCTAGCGCGGTTACTGCTCTAGAAGACCAAGATGGCCAACCAGACGACACAGCCACAGGGCGGAGGGTCCTACCCCCTCACCATGATCGAAGAGCTTGAGGAGAAGTCCGGATATACTAAATGGGCTCGAAAGATGGAGGACTGGTTAATCCTTAACAACCTTAAACCGTTTACCCCTACCACTATGCTCAAGGCGACTACCTCGATCAAAAATCGGCTAGGACTCGATGTCTATACAATGGTCCAGGACGAAAACGACGCGCAAACGATCCTCAACACAATCAAAAAGAAGTACAAGCCGGAAGGGACAGGTGTCTATGCCGAATTAATTCACCGACTGCATGGCCTGACGCTTGAAAGCTCAAAGGATATCGCTGAGTACACCCGGAAGTTCCGGGAGGTCAGCAGCGAGCTGAAGTCCTTGCATAACGACGTTGCCTTACCGGAACCTTACCTATGCCATCTATTCCTCACAGGTCTTGGTGAAGCCTATCAAACATTCGTCACCATTTTTATTCAAACGCACAACCTATTCGGCTCCAACGCCCTAACCCTTACCGAAGTGTCGTTGACCGCAAGCAACGAGGAACAACGCATGCGGACTAGAGACGAGCCATCGGGGGTCGCCATGCTTGCAAGGCGAGGGGCTGCCAATTCCGGTAGCTCTGGCCGGGGGCGTGGAAATCGGGTCAACAAATCGAATCGGGAAGGGCAGAAGGGTCCTTGCGCTCACTGCAAGGACAAGAGCCTACCCTCGAAACACGACAAGGCTGCCTGCTGGCAGCTACACCCCTGGCTAAAACCGATGAAGTTCAAATCCGAGGAGGAAAAGAAAAAATATCCCACGACTGATCCACCTGCCGACAAGCCAAGCGATGAACCGGTATTTGCTAATCTAGCAACCGACGATTACTCAATTCGGGGCTGCAGCGACTCTGAGCCAATGTATACTCTCGTTGCCTCTATCCATAAGGACTTGGCTGGCCTAATCGTGATCGATTCGGGCTGTAGCCGGCATGTTTTCAACGATCGCAACGCCTTTATCGACTTTCGGGCCACGAAATCCAACCCAATTGCTGGTATTGGTGGCCAAACGGTTCAGCCAACGGGCGAAGGAACGGTCCAGCTATCGCTACCAAATAGGACTGTTCGCCTTCAAAATGTTCTGTATGTACCAGACATCGGGGCCAATCTTCTGTCGGCCACCCAGCTGCTCGACAGCGGAGTTGATCTTGCCTTTAGCAAGGACTCCTGTATTTTAGAACATAGTTCCCTCGGCAGGATTGAAGCCAAACGCCGCCATGGGATCTTTGTTTTTGAGTCGAAAACGACTCCCCTAGGGTTCAACGCATATAGCGTTCCGAATGACCCTATTCAACAACTCTGGCATGCCCGTATGGGACACCTAGGGCAACAAAGTGTTGCCCTGCTGCCCCAGATGTCTACCGGAGTTGATTTTACCAAGAAAATTGAGGACGAGCTGACTTGCGAATGCTGTGTACAGGGCCGCCAAAAGTCTGCCCCTCATAAAGATGTTATTACACCTGGCCTACACCCCATGGAGCTCATTCATAGTGATGTATGTGGCCCTATCACACCTACTGGTTTTGATGGGACTCGGTATTTTGTTACTTTTAAATGCGATTGCACCAATTTTTCTGAAGTCTTTTGTATTAAGAATAAGGCTATGGTCTTCCAATATTTTCGACGTTTCAAATTCAAATGGGAACGGGAAAGCCGCCGTATTCGACGCTTCCGAACTGACAACGGGGGCGAATATATGAGCCGCGAGTTCCAACTATTCCTCGAAGACGAAGGCATTATCCATGAGCGAACGGTACCTGGAAACCCTCAACAAAACGGTGAATCGGAACGATTAGGCCAAACACTGATGGCTAAGATGCATCCCTCGCTGCTAAGCTCAGGGCTTGATAAGGACCTGTGGCCTGAACTCTTGGGAACAGCCAACTACATTGCAATACGAGCTCCTATGGCTAAGATGGGAAACAAGTCGGCCTATGAGGCCTGGTATGGTAACCGTCCTTCCCTTGACCACATACGGACCTTAGGCTCCTTTGCTTGGGCTAGGAACCGAATCCAAAAGAAATTGGTTGACAAAAGCGAACGCTGTTTTCTGGTGGGCTATGAAGGCGATGGCCATATTTATCGACTGTATTGCCCCCGCAAACGGAAAATTATTCGGGCTTCTAGCGTACATTTTGAGGAACGGAAGCCTGCCTTTATCAGCAATGTTGCTCCACCCACTCCACCCCCTCCACCCCCGGCAAGCTCACCACGACCGGCTTCACCTACATCTCCGCCGGCCAAGCGGCTACGAACCTCCGCTCCAGGGGAGGAGAGTATGCAGAAGCGGAAGGTTCATAGCCAAGATGCTGACCCGATTCACACCGAGTCAACTCCTGAGCAACCGACGAATACACCGCCTGACGGACTCCCCCATATCAATGAGGCCTTTACGACGCAGCTCCGACAGATCCTTAACAATCACCCAGATTTGACATACCCACCATGCGAAATGAAGGATATGAGGGAATTCTCACCGGATCCACTATCCCTCGATTACTCTGCTATTGCCATGCTCTCCCATGCGAATACGGCCGAACCGTATGAGCCAAAGACCTACAATGAGGCCATATCAAGAAGTATGCAACGGATGCAGTGGGAGCTGGCTATGGACGACGAATACAAGTCGCTGATGGACAACAAGACCTGGACCTTAACGACATTGCCTCAGGGGAGAACGGCCCTTAGAGGTAAGTGGGTCTATGCATTGAAACGGGGACCAGATGGAAAGGTCGTCCGATACAAAGCGCGCTGGGTCGTCCGAGGATTCGAACAGCGCGAAGGCCTGGACTACAACGAAACTTTCGCCTCGGTGGTCAAACCCATGAGCTACAAGGCCATCCTAGCTATTGCAGCGGCAATGGACTGGGACCTTGAGCAAATGGATGTCAAAACGGCCTTCCTTTACGGAGAAGTAGAGGAAGAGATCTATGTGGAATTACCACAAGGCTACAACAAGGGCAAGGAGGACAAGGTCTGCTGTCTGAACAAAGCCTTGTATGGGCTAAAGCAGTCGCCCCGAGTATGGTATAATACCTTCGCCAGCTTTATCAAAACCTTGGGTTTCGAACCCCTAGACGCTGACTCGAGCGTGTTTATCGATGCCTCATCAGGCACGATAGTGGCCCTGTATGTAGACGATTTGCTAATCACGGGTCCTAACAAACAGGATATTCAAAGGGTCAAAGATGCCCTCAATTCACATTTTCATATGACCGACCTTGGGCCATGTTGCTATTGGCTAGGCATGTCAATCACTCGGAACCGTCAGCAACGGATCCTTCGCTTGGGTCAAAGGGCATACATCGAAAAAGTTGTCCGGGATTTCAAGCAGTGGGAGTGTAAACCTACTGCTACCCCGATGGAAACTGGCTCTCATTTGGAAAAGGCCTCAGACGACTACCAAGCCAACGCTCTTGATAAGCAGCTGTATCAACAAGCTGTCGGATCCCTCATGTATGCCATGCTAGGTACACGGCCCGACATCGCATTCCCTGTCTCAGCGGTCAGCCGCTATGCATCAAATCCTACTCAAGCTCATTGGGGCGCTGTCAAACGAATTATCAGGTATCTGCGGACTACGCTGGATTACCAACTAACATTCCAGGGCAGTCTTGAGTCGCTAACGGGCTACACTGATTCTGATTGGGCAGGAGACCGCGATACGCGCCGGTCAACCTCTGGCTTCATCTTTCACATCGGCAGTGGACCTATTAGCTGGCAATCCAAGCGACAACCAATCGTCGCCCTATCTACATGCGAAGCCGAATACATTGGACAGACACAAGCGGCTAAGGAAGCCATCTGGCTTCGGAATCTTCTACGGGAGCTCAAACCCACCGACAAGGAATCGGCGGCAAAGGCCGTTATCATCTTTGGCGACAACCAAGGCGCTATCGCCCTCGCAAAGAACCCGGAGTTCCATGCTCGCAGCAAGCATATCGACATACGCCACCACTTTGTACGCGAAAAAGTCGCTGAAGGCACAGTGGATCTACGATACACCCCAACCGAGTGCCAGGTGGCAGATGGGCTGACCAAACCCCTACCAAAGGACAAATTCGTCGACTTCCGAAACGCCCTGGGTCTCGAATACGTGGCCCCAGCTGCAGACAAGGCATAACCTGTGGGAGCAAGGCCTCTGTGGGAGTAGTTCCGGAGTAGGTCTAGCGCCTGGAACGGCCCGTAGAGCCTCCGGGAGCTCCCGCAGAGCCGCAATATCAAGTTTTTCAACGCATCTGCCTCATGTATTGCCCGACCGTCTGTTGGATAGGAAATGGCATACACGGGTTATGTGTCGAATTTTTGTTTGGAAACAGCGTTTGGAATGCCAATTTCGACAATGTGGCATAGGGGAGTGCTTGTCGACGTTTTGGGGGGTATGCAAGGCAGGATCTAGCTGTTTGGATGGCTGTGAGGTGCTTTGTCGCGGTTTTTCGACGACTTGTGACGGTTTTGCGGACATGCGACCGTAGGATTCGGCTGTTGAGCGATCGTCTGTCGACATGTTAGCTTTGTATGAGCAAAGGTGTCTGTTGGAGCTTTGTATGAGCGGAAGAAGAAGGGCATGTCTTGTACGTAGCATAGCTAGAGCTTGTAGAGCTTGCAGATCGAGTGGGAGTGTCGAAATCCGGCGCCAAGGCCGAGCTGAGTCAGCGGAGCTGACTCAGCGAGGTCTTGGCAGTCCGGATGTCGACCTGCAGCTCTTGCAGCTCTGCTTCTTCTTCTTCAACCAATGGAATCAACATGTTCAGACCTCTACTTTTAACAGTAACTATAAAATTATTAAAAATAGATAAAGTTATACTAGTAATATATTATTATAGCGTAGATAAAATATTATAATAAAAATTATAAAGTAAAAGAATATAATATAGAAAAATTAATAATATTATTAATTAAAAACTTAAAGTAAAAATAACTTAGTAAGAAGTTATTCTATTAATTTATTAAATTATTTAGAATTAAGGATAAGATTAATTATTAAGTATATTATTTAATATTATCTATTAATTATTAAATTTATAATATCTTTTATATATTATTACTTAAACCTTATTAACTATATAATAATATATAGTTAGTAAACTTTATATAACCCCTTAAGCTTATTAATAATAAAGAGTAATAAAAGATAAAGGAAATTATTAATAAACTAAGAAATAAAGAGAGTATTTAGTATAAGATTAAATAAATAGAATAAAATAATATTTATAATTAATAAGTATTAGAAGAAAAGCTAGATATAATATTAATATTAAAATATACTTATAATAAATAAGTGGATTAATAATAAAAATAAAAATAAAAATATTTTAAGCTAAGTTAAAAAGGACTATAATTATATTATTATAATTAAATATTAGAATTTAATAAATAAATTAGATATAGGGTTAAGTAGTATAAATATATTTAAACTATAAATATCTATACCCGCTAAATATAGTTATTAAAAGAATAAAAGAACTAAAAAATTATAAAGTTAAAAAAGTATTTAAAGACGGCTAATTATACTATAAATAATATTCTAATATAATAAGATTTATTAATAATTAACTAATTTTAATTATATTAAAAGGCGGAGCGCTAGTAATAAATCTTATTATTAATTAATAAACTTTATTAATAATATTATTAAATATTATAATAATAATCTTATTATTATTAAAGGATAGTTTTAAATTATAAGTATCTAGTTAATACTAAACTCTAAATATTAAATACTAAAAAAAAGAAAATATAATTTATAATTAGTAGTTAATTAATTAATATTATAAAAATAGACTAGAATAATATATTTATTTTCTTTTCTTTCTTATTTTTTATTTCCTTTTCTTTTACCTCGCCTTCTTTACTCTTTTTCTTTTTAACTTTATTACTCTCTTCTTCTTATTCTCTATAACCTTTATAGGTCTTAAGAGTTAATTTCAAGTATTACTATTAATCTCCTTCTTTATTACTAGTACTTTTCTCCTCCTCTTATAAAGATTTATAGAGGTAAACTCTATTAACTAAATAGTATTAATTTTAATAATAACTAGATATTAAAATATTTACTAAGAACTTTCCTACTACCTTTATTACTATATTTAACTTCTTAAATTAAATAATAAGTATAAATAGCTAGAGAATAGAATAATAGCTTATTTTTTCTTCTATTATCTCTTCTTTTTTCTCTCTTTTTCTTCTTATTATTTTTTATTTTTTATTTTTATTATCTTATCACCTCGTAGCTAGGCTACCTTATATTAAATAAAATTAATAAAAGGTATAAATCTAGTAGAATTTATAAATAAAAAATTATAGGAATAATACTTACCTTTTATAATAAATTAATTTAGTTTAAAAGAGAAATTAAATATTATTTATTAATACTTTTATTTTTTTTATTAACTTTATTATTTATCTTATAAACTAACTTTTTTATATTCTAAAAGTTAGACTATAATTCTTTTAGTATTAAGTAATTTATTAAAGTAAGTTATTAACCTAGTTAGTTAAAAGGCCTACTTTAAAAAAAATAAGAAAACTAGTTTATTTAATAAGAATAATCCTTATCTTATACTTAAGCGCTAATAGAATTTAAATTAGTTAGTAAGATTTAATCTAAGAAATAATATAATTTATAGTATAATATTTATCTTTACTTTATTTCTTTTATTTATATTATAGATAAGATAGTTTAATACCTTAAATATAATTAAAATTATATTTAAAATAATTAATATTAAAAAAAGTATTTATTAAGATTATTAGCTCTTATATAATAGCTATAATAATAATATAAAAACTTACTTTTAATAATTATAATAATTAAGATTATTTATATTAATTAGCTAGGTAAAATATACTAATTAAAAGTACTTATTAATAATATTTAAGTTATTAAAGGATTAAAAATAAAGATTTAATATATTATATTATATAATATTATAGTAATATCTTATTATTAAAGCTAAACCTATTTTTATTTTAATAATAAATTAAAGCTTTATTAAAATAAATATAATAAACTCTATTAATAAATTATATATAATTTATTACTATAAGATTATAAATAAAATAAATAGGTTTAGGATATTAATATAAATATTTAATAAAGATTTTTTTCCTTTTTTTTTTATAAGATTTTAAAAGTTTTTAATAAGCTTTACTTAGAAATAGTTTCTTATTTTTAGTAAAATAATATTATATATTTTATAGATATTTAATAATATATACTAGAGGATTAATACTTAGAAAAGAGAGTAACTATAATAACTAGTTATTACTAGAGTTACTTAATATTTATAGTAATATTATTAAAATATAATATTAGCTTAGCGCTAGCGTAGTATAAATATTATAATAGCTAGATATATATTAAATAACTCTACTCTATTCTTAAGAAGTTTAAAAAGAGAATTTTTTTAAGTTTTAAAATTCTTAGCGATTAATTCTATTAATATATTAGATATTTACTATTACTACTTTATATCTTTAAATAATCCTTAGTATTTAACTACGTAGCGTTAGTACTACGCTAAAGATATATATTATAATAATAGAGGATTTCTAGATATAAAGCTTTATAATTAATTTTAAGTACTAAGATCTTTTCTCTAAAAGTTAGAATTTAATAATAATATAATATATAATAATAACTATATAATATACTTGTAAATAATAGTATTAGAGAATTAAATAGTTTATAACTAGTAATAAATATTAATTAATCAGAATTAAGTAAATTAAAAGATAAGAAAGAAAGATTAATAGTTAATATATTGAAAAGTTGAAAAGTTGAAAATATCGTAAGATTTTAAATATTTAAAATTATATTATATAAGTAAGGAAAATAGTAGTATCTATTTATATAGTACTAATTTAAATTTAATATAATTACTTTATTAGTATTAAATAAATAGCGATATTATTTATAGTAATACTAGAAAATATAGCGCTATAAAGAGAAGAATATTATATTTATAAAATCTAGTAATAACTTATACTTATTCCTAATTTTTATAATTATATAAATTTAATTTTTACTTAAGAATATTAAGCAGCGCTAATAATTCATAACGGAGAAATAAATATAATATTAATATAATTTAATAATATCTTATAATTATTTCTAATTTCTATACTTTTTACTTATTAAGATTAGCTAGCTTATAAAATTAAAATAATAATAAGTAAATTACTATAAGATAAATATACTAGATATAAAGTATTAGTAATTAATATATATTAATAATAAGCTTTAGAGTAGAGCTTGTAAAAAAAGAAGATAAACTAGATATTATTATTAAATAACTTATTATATAGAATCTTTATAATAGTAGTATTAATTTATATAGTATTAACTAGAGAGATATTCTAGTAAAACTAATTTTTTATTTTTAATTTTATTATTATTATTGTTTTAGATATTTTACTTAGTTTTAAGTATTTAAATATTTAGTTATTTTTATTCTTCTTTTTAGCTTAGTAGCGTTCTTAATATTTAATTAATAAATACTTTAAGGTAGCGAGGATAATAAGAATAATAAAAAATTAAACGAAAGACTTAATAGTAGCGGAGGATCCTCTAAATATATAAAATAAGTTATTAATATTTAAATATAAGAGTTTTTTATATCTTATTAATAGGTTTATAAGAGTAAGATAATTTAATAATAAGAATAAGATTACTTAATATTTTAAGGATAGTAAAGGTATAGATAATAATATAAGTAAGAATATTAATAAGTATATAGATAAGTATATTATTAAGGATAAAGAAAACTATATAAATAAGAATCTAGATAAGGATTTAGATAAGAGTAATAGTAAGGATTTATATCTTTACTTTTAATATTTCTTATATAGATATTAATAGAGCTAGTTCTTTAATAAAAAAATTATATTATAATACTTATAGAATAGTTTATTATATATATTTTTCTATGTATATTAAATAAAATATACTATTAATAAAAATAAAGTATTATAAAGTTACTTCTAAAGATTTTTCTAGGAATTCTTCCGAGAGTATTTATATAAACTTAGTCCTTATAGCTTATAAGTATATTACTAGATTCTAATATTCTAATTAGCTACGGAACTATATTAAAGCTTTATCGCGAAGATATTTTAAAAGTAGCGCTAGAATAATAACTTTATTAAATTCAGATCTATAGCGCTTAATATAGTTATAAAAGATAAGGATATTATAAAAAAAATATAAATCTAGAAAATTATATTAAAGCGATAAATCTAGGAAATTAATATTTTTTAATAATAGCTTCGAAGCTAGTAATACTAGTAAATCTATTTATATTAATACTTATATATCTTTTTATAATAATACTATAATATCTTAAATAAAGATTAGTATTGAATTTAATTCTAATATAAATCTTATATAGCTTTTTAAGTAGTAATAATATTCTTATAATAAATTATTTACTAGTTTCTAATTATATAGCTAGGTATTATATAACTAGTAAATTATATTATCTAGTAAGTTATTTATAAAATCTTTAGAACTCGATAAGATATATAGTTATAAAGAAATAAATAAGATTAAACGATTTCTATATATTAATATCTTGAACGAAGTAGTGGGAATATTAGTAAGTAGTAAATAAATAAGAATTTAAGAATTTAATAAGATAAGTTAGATTTATTATTCAATAATCTAGTAAAAAAATTAAATCTAATATTAAGAGATTTAGATAAAGTTTAATATATTAAGTAGCTAATATTAAGTAAAGCTTTAAAATAAATAGAATTATTAATAATAAGAAGAATTAATAAAAAAATAAATTAATAAATAAAATATATTTAATCTAAAGTTATTTCACTTATTACTTTATCTAGAGCAAGGGATAGTAGTTAGTATATATTATATTTCTATAAAGAATTTAATTAGTAATATATTAGTAGTATTATTAACTTAAGATAATTAATAATATATATATAAAGATATATATCTTTAGCTTATTTAAAGCTTTAGTATAATATTAAAGTTTAGTCTATAGTATAATAAATATATAGATAAAATATTAAAGCTAAGAAAGAAAGGATTTATAAAGTATATAGAGAATTTATATAAATAAGCGATAGTAATAAAACTAGACTTAATAAAGCTATATAAGTAATTAAAGACTAGTTTATAATATAGATAACTTAAGATTATAAATTAATTAAAAAACTTAATAAGATAGATATAATACTTAATATTAGAAATAAAACTTCTTATATATAAATATTTATTAAAGTTAATTAAAGTTAGAACTATTAATTAAATATAATAAAACTTTCTTCGGATTCTCTATATAAAATTTAGAATAGTAGAGTTTTATTACTTAAATAATTAATTATTAAATTCTTTATATTAATCTATTATAGCTGTAATTAACTATTCTAAAGAATTATAAACTTAAGTTTAATTTTATTATATACTTAATAATTATTTTAATTAATATCTAGACTTTAGATATAATATTTAGTATTAAATATTAATATCTTTATAAATATCTTTACCTCCTCCTTCTTATAATTCCTTATTTTTTAATATAATTAATGTAATAAAGAGTACTACCTTATATAAAATTAATAAGTTAAAGAGAATATTTAACTAAATAAAGTTTAAATATAAAATAAAGATAATATAAATAATAAATAAAGTATAAAATATAATTTAAGAAAAAAAATAATTTAATTAAATCTAAAAAGCTAGAAAGATTAATTAATTTAAATATTATTATTATATTAAATTATAATAATAGCTTAAAGGAGTGAATAATATTATAAAAAATTTAAATTAATAATATTAATAAATAAGAGATAAAAAATAAGAAGATTATAGCTTATTTAATATTTTATATTAATAATAAACTAAAGTAATATATTAAGAACTTAATTATATACTTTAAGTAATAAATAATATTAAAGAAAATCTATAAAGTATTTAATCTTATCTTAAGGAGTTTAATATTATTAAAAATTACTTATATTAAGTTAGCTTTATATAAAGAAATTTAGAAATACTTAGAGATAATAAAGAAATAATATACTATACTAATTAATATAGAATATAATTTACTAGCTTAGATTCTATCTTCTTTCTTCTAAATAAAATTAAAAGAAGAATTGAAATTCTATATATTTTAACTTATTTAGATAGCTAAGATAGTTAGTAAAAAACTTAAGATTAATAATATAACTAGTATTCTATCTAAGTATAATAATTAAAATAAGTTATTTAAAAAAAAGATAAAAGTCTTAGTAGTTAAATTTAATAAGTAAAATAAAACCGATTAAGATAAGAAGAAGAAGAAATTTAAAAAGTATAATAAATTAATATATTTCTATTATAATAGTAAAGGATACCTTGAAGATAAGTATTATTATTTTATAAAGAATAAATGACCTTTTAACTAGAAGTTTAGAAAAGAAGAATTTTTAATTAAGTATATTAATAAAAAGAAAGTATTTATAGTAAAGGCTTTAATTAAGAATATCTAATTTTTTAAAGTTATAAACACGAGGATTTTATCTCTTAACTTAGATAATAATAAAGAAGACGCGATTTATATAAACTTTATATTTAATATATATATCTTATAGAATTACTTAAAGTTTAAGAATTATATATTAAACTTTAATATAATATTAAGTATTAAGAATTAATCTTTTTAAGTATATAACTAAAAAATAATCTATCTTCTAGTATTTCTTAATAATAAGATTTTTTAGATATAACTTATTAATATATAATATATTTTAAATATAAACTATAACCTTCTATTTATTATTTATTTAGAAGATAAAGGTTATTATTTTAAAATTAAAAATAGAAAATTTAATATCTTTTTAAAATCTAGTAATAAATTAATTATAAGAGAAAAATATTATAATATAAACTAGCTACTTAATCTTAATTATTAATAATTATTAAAAATAATAAGATTATTAAAGGTTTCTAAAGCTAATTATATTTTTTAAGATTAATAATATTACTATATAAATTACTTAAGTTTAATAAATATAAAGTATTTTACTAGAATTATAACTAGAATAAATCCTAAATTTATAGATAAACTATAGAAATCTTAATCTAAGTATAAATAATATAAAGATTACTTATATAATAAATAGATTAAATAATATTATTATATATCTTATTAATAAAACTTTATTTAATAAGAAATAGAAAAAAGAATATTTATATATTTTAATCTTACTAATAAAAATAAAATCAAGTAAATTATAAAAGATTATAAATATATATTCTTCTTTATTTATAATATAATTAATAAGACTTAGATCTATATATTAAAGAGAAAGTTTAAAATTCTAAATATCTATAAAAACTATTTTATTATATTATTAAATTAAGGATATCTAATTAAATTTTTTAAGATTAATAATAAATATATTTATACTTTAATAAAGAAAATACTTAAAGAGAAAGAAATAAAGTAAATATTATTTATTATTTATACTCCTAATTAAAATATAATATTTAAATATATATTTTATATTTTATTTAAATATATAAGAGTAATACTTAAAGATAAGAGTTTTTTTTAATTTATATAAAATAAAACTATTAATATAGTTATTTACTTAAAGAATAAATTATTATTATCACTTAATAAGAATATTACTTTTAAGAAATTTTAGATAGAAAGAAAAATAGAACTTAAATATATTTATCTCTTTAATTATATTATATATATATATATAATAATAATCCTAAGTAAGATAAATTTAATAGAAGATTAATTAAATATAAACTTTTAAACTATAAATAAAATAATTAGTATTATTTATAGAATATTTTTTATAAATATATTATTATATTTACTTAAATTAAATAAAAGTCAGACTTTTCTATTAATAGAAAAGAATAGAATAATAGATTAAAAGATAAGAATAAGATTTCTTAGAAGTTCTTTACTCTTAATATTAATAAAAATAATAATTTAGAAGAAAATATTAGTAAATATTAAGTTTTATTAAATTTTACTCTGGAATTTAAAGACGTTATTTAATAAATTAAATATAATCTTCTAGTACTCTAAATTAATTCTAATAAAAAATTAATTTATAAATCTATATAATTTAATAATAAAGATATATAAGAGAATTTATTAATATTTAAAGAACTAAATCCTAATCTTAAAGATATAAGAATTAGATAATAAATATAAGTTAACTACACTATATTAATAAAGCCTTATAGTAAATATAATTAAATCTTTATAATAAAAGTTTATTTTATTATTATTATCTTATTACTTATTATTCTAGTAATATTAAGGAAGCCCTTAGTAAACTTAATAAAAAAAAGTAAAAGTAAGTATTTATAAATAAACTTAAATCTCTAAAAGATAATAATATATAGAAAGAACTAAATCTTATATTTAAAGATAAAAAAATATTTTCTAGTTATTAAATTCTAGTTTATAAAATTAATACTAAAAATAATATTACCCGCTATAAAATAAGATAAATAGTAAAAAGATTTTATTAATAAGAAAAAATAAATTATAATAAGATATTTTTAAGTATTATTAAATTTATAAATTAAAAAATTCTTCTTATTCTTAAAGTTAAATATAATTATAAAATTAAATATAATAATATTATTATTATATCTCTTAAAGTATTATTAAAAGAAATAATTTATATAAAATAATCTTATAACTTTATTAATAAAAATTCTTAATATAAATATTATTTACTTAGAGTTTTATATAATCTAAAGTAATTATTTAAAAAGTAATATAAAATCTTAAAGAAATTTTTAAAAAAATTAATTTTAAATATTTTATAAAAAATTACTTTATTTTTATATATAAAATTAAAGTAATTATAGATATCTATATTAATAATATTCTTATATTTAAATTATTAAAAGATTTAATATTTAAGCTTAAATAAAATTTAGATATAAAATTTAAAATAAAGTATTTAAATAATATCTTATATTATCTTAATATATTAATAACTTAAAATTATAAGAATTAAATTATCTAAATTAACTAAGCTAGTTTTTTTAAGTAGTTAATTAATTAATTAAATTTAATTACTTATAATTCTATTATAATTTTAATAAAAATTAAAATTAATCTTATAATTACCCTAAAGAATTATATTATAAATAAAAATAAAATTATTAAATACTACTTCTTAATAAGAGCTCTTTAATAATTAATTATAATAATTTAATTAAATCTTATATATATTATTAATAAATATAGAAAATAGTTAAATAATTCTATTCTTAAATATATTAATATAGTAAAAAGAATTATAAGATATTTAATAAGTATTATAAATTATAAACTTTATTATAAATTTAAAGATATTATTAAGAATATAAACTTTAAAAATAAGCTAGTTAATTAAATAAATTTACTTAAATAAATTATAAAAATATATTTAGAGCTATATCTAGATATATTTATTAATTATAAAATAACTTAATTAATTAATTAAGTAAGTTTTAAAATCTTTATATTTTATTAACTATAAAAGCTAAGTATATTATCTAGTTAAATATTATAAAGAAAATAATATTCCTAATATAATTACTAAAGGAATTAAGATATAATAAAGAGAATATAAAATTTATAAAAATTTTAAAAAATAACTAGTTAGTTATTAAAATAATAAGGAACGTTATTAATTATTTTAGAATAAAATATATCTAAAATAAATATTATTTTATATAAGAATTTATTATAGAAACTAAAGATTTAGTATTAAATTATATTAATATTAAGAATATACTTATTAATAATATTATAAAGTTATTAGAATCTTAGTTATTTCTTCTATATAGATTTATACTTAAAATAGCTAGGAAGGATATTAAATAGTAAATATTTACTATTATTATTAATAATATCGCTATTATTTTAAATAAAAACGTTGAAAATAAAATTTCTTATATATAGATATTTATTAGAACTAGTTAGAACTAGAACTACTAATTAAATACAGTAAAACTTTCTTCGAATTCTCTATATAAAATTTAGAATAGTAAAGCTTTATTACTTAAATAATTAATTATTAAATCCTTTATATTAATTTATTATAGTTATAATTAATTATTCTAAAGTTTAAAGACTTTCTCGTAGAATAAGAAGTAAAGGCTTAATATTAAGATAGTAATTAATAAAGAAAAAGAAATCCTTAGTACTAGAATTAAATCAGCGTATTATTTAGTAATATTTAATATTAAGTAGAAAGGAACTATATAAAAATTAATATTAATAAAAAGAAAAATACCTTATCTTTTAGTAGGATTTAATACTTAATATTCTTAAAAAATAAGTTAAGTAAATAGCTTAATATTATAAATTAATTAAAAAATTTAATATTTCTATAAAGAAATAGAATAAGTAAAAGACTTAATATTAAGATAAATATAATACTTAAAAATAATCCTATAGAGCGATGAAGTAAATAACTTAATATTAAAATAAAAATTAAAAAAGAAGGAATTCTAAATATAGTAATTATATTAAATATAGTATTATTAAGATTAAATAGTAATTAATACTAGTAAATATTAAGTAGATAAAAATTATAATAGAATTAATATTACTAAATAAGTTTCTAGTATTGAAATAAGAGACTATTAAGATTAAGTAAATAAAGAATAAGAAGAAGATAAGATAATCCTTTTTATTAAAAACTAGAGTAAGTATACTTAATAGTAATAAAGTTTTAGTATAATTAAATTAATAACTATAAGAATTTAATTATATAGAAGATTATTAATTATATATACTTAATAGATAATTACTAGCTAGATCGAGTCTAGCGTTATAAAGATATTAGAATTATAATATTACTTTCTATTAAAGACTAGGTACTGAACTAGATTAATAATTAAATTATAATATAATTAAATTAATAGTTATAAGAAAGAAAGTTATTTAAGAATCTTATTACTATTTATATACGCTTAACTACGGAGTCGCTAGACTTAATAAGACTAGCGCTAGAACTATAATACTTTCTCTTCTAAATAATAATATCCTTATTATTTTATAATTTTTTTATAATCTCTTTAAATCTTTCTATATAATAATTATTTAATACTTTATTTATCTATTTATTTATAACGATTAATTAGAATATTCTCTACTTATATTTATCTTATCTATAAGTTTTTATATAGTATTTTTAAGATTCTAAGCTTTACTAAGCTTCTCTTCTCCGTAAATTTAAATCTAAGTAATAATAATATAGTAATAATAATATATAAAATACCTTGTAAAAATATATTCTAGTATATTAAATAGATTATATTAAGCGACGAAATATATTTATATATTAAAGGAATAAATTAATATTAATAAATAGTTTACTAAGAAATTTAGAATTAAAAAGTTAAAAAATTGAAAAAAATTTAAATATTCTACGTAGCGATTTATAAGTAATAAAAATAGTAGTATTATATTTACTTAGTAATAAAATTAACTTTAATCTAATATAATTATTCCTTTATTAATATTAAATAATAATAGTTTATAGCGATATAAAGAATTAAATATTATACTTATAAATTTTAATAATAACTTATTATTATTCTAATTTTTTATATTAATATAAATCTATACTTTTACTTATTATATTAAGTAGCGCTAATAATTTATAGTAAGAAGTAATATATTACGTCTATAAAACTTAATAATATTTTATATTTATTCTTAATTCTTTCTTTTAATATAAATTTATATTCTTACTTATTAATATTAAGTAATATTAAGTAATTATTTACAATAGAAAGTAATATATTATACTTATAAAATTTAATAATATTTTATTCTTATTTTAAATTCCTCTTGTATAAATTCTTACTCTTTCTTTTCTTTTTATTAATATTAATTTATATATAATTCTTTATTACTTAATACTAAATACTATTAAATAATACGCTGATCTAGTTTTAATAGTTAGAATTTCTTCTTTCTTAATTATTATCTTAATATAAAGTAGTTATTTACTTATTTTATAGAAATATCTTTAAATATTATATCTATCTTAATATTAAGTTATTTACTCGTTTTATTCTTATGAAAATATTAGAGTTTTAAATTAATTTATAATATTTAAAGTTATTTACTTATCTTATCTTATAATTATATTACTTATCTTATAAGAATATTTTTAAGTATTATATTTTAGATTATTCTTAATATAAAGTTTTTTACTTATTCTATTCTTATAAATATATTAAATATTTAATTAATTTATAATATTTAAAGTTTTTACTTAACTTACTATAGAAATATTAAGTATTAAATCTTATTAAAAAATATAAGTATTAAATATAACTCTCGTAGTTATATATAGAGGAAGGATAATTATTAATATATTAAAAACTAAAGTAAATATACTTAATAGTAGTAAGATTCTAATATAATTAAATTAATAATTATAAGAATTTAACTATATAGAAAACTACTAGTTATATATACTTAATAAATAATTACTAGTTAAATTAAGTTTAGCGCTATAAAGATAGTAGAATTATAATACTTTTATTAAGTAAATTATCTTAAAGTAAAGAAAGAATATAGATTTATATTAAAATAATAATAAGAATTAGAATAAATATAAGTTATTATTAAGTTTTATAAACGTAATATTTAGCTCCTTATATTATTATAAATTACTAGTATTACTTAATATTATTAATAAGAGAGTAACTATACTAGATTAAAGCTAGTCTAATTACTAAGTAGATAGAATACTACTATTTTTTATACTTACTTTTCACTACGCGAAACTTATCTTCTTTTTAATATTTAATTTTTTTCAATTCTAAATCTTCTTAATAGGCTATTTATTAACATTAATTTATTTTTTTAATATATAGATAATATCGGAGTATATATTTACAAGGTATTTTATATATTATCGTCGTAATATCGCTATCGCCTAGATTTAGACCTTCGGAGAAAGAAAACTTAATAGAAAAGCTTGAAATCTTAAAGTAATAAAATAACTAATAAGACGCGGGCAGAAGACGTTCTAATTAATTAATATATAGAATAAATAAATAGATAGATAAATAGCTATTATATTAAGAGAATAAAAAAACTATGAAAGAATTATAAGATAACGAGAATATTATTATTTAGAAAAGAAGATAATATTATAATTCTAATAACTTTATAATACTAAATTATATTAATTCTAATAATTATTTATTAAATATATATAACTAGTAGTCTTCTATATAACTAAATTCTTTATAATTATTAATTTAATTATATTAAAATTTTATTATTATTAAGTATATTTATTTTAATCTTTAATACTTTCTTTTCTTATAATAATAATTTATTTATATTATAAGTTATTATTATTATTTAATCTATCCTACTTAGTCTTTAATAAAAAATATAGAAATTATTAAATAATATTATAAAAATATTAATTTATATATTTATTAAGTTAATAAAAAAAATAATTAACTAAATAATAATAATATAATTAAAGAATTTTAAGTAATTATTTAATAAAGATAAAAAGAAATTCTATAAATTTATATTAAATATTATAATTATTAGTCTAGATAATTATAAAAAATTCTTTAATAAAATAAGAAAAAAACTAATCTTAAAGAAATAATTAAGATAAAGAGTTTTAAAATAATATTATAAGTAATTAAAAATTTATAATTATATTAAAACTAATGAATTATTATTAAAATAATTAATAAATTATATAATTAATTTTATACCTAGAAATTTATTATTTATAAAAAAAATATATAGAATATTCTATAAATTAATAATAATAATAAAAATATATTAATAATATATTAAACTTAATATATTATTATATATAATTTTAATACTAATAATTAAAAAACTAGATAGAGAAATATAAATTTATATTAATTATTAAACTCTTAATACTTTTATTATTAAGAATAGAAATATATTATTATTAATTAAAAATATATTAGTTAAACTTTATATTATTATTATTTTTAATAAGATTAAGATTAAGAAAAAAAAAATTCTTATTATTAAGAACTAAGTAAGATAGACTAAATAATAGTAATAATTTATAATATAAATAAATTATTATTATAAGAAAAGAAAGTTATTTATTTATCTATAATAAATAGTTATAAAATAATAACTTAACTTAAAATATTAAGTTTAATTTAACTAGTCTTAAAGTTTATCTAGTTATTAGAATTTAAATTATAATATTATTTCTCTCTTTTATATAAAAGTTTCTATAATTATTTATTTAATTTAATATATATTTAATATTAAATAATATTTATATAATTCTTAGGTATTTAATTAATATTAATAAATATATAAATAAAGTTTTTATAGTAACTTTAAATATATTTATTTATATTTAAATATCTTTCTTTATTAACTAATAATAATTTATTAACTAAAGTATATTACTTAAATTTAAAGTTTTTTAGTATAAGATTTAAATCTATTAATTCTATATATAAAAACTTTATAATAATAATATTAATAATAGTTTTTAATTTTATAGTATTTTAAATAATCTATAAAGTCTTAATTTTTTAAAGTATTAATAATAAAATTTAATTTATTATAGGATTTTAATATTAATATAAAATTAAGTTATTGGAATTAACATGTCGCTTACCTTTATGCGCTGTATAAGTTTATGCAGTACATTAGCGCCGCGCATTGCATTACCGCTATGCATTGCCGGTAGCCCCTTATTGGCCATCTAATCTTGTTTTCCTTGTTTTCCATATTGAAATGTTGATGGCGCAGTGTTGGTGGCGCAATATTAGTGGCTTAATATTGGTGGCGCAATCTAGATTCCATGTTGGATCGATCTAGATCCTGCAGATATTGACTTGGCAATCCGAATAAAGTAATACTAATCTCGGTTGCCCCGATCCAATATATTACCAACATATTAATTTCGGTACTCGGTAAATTACATTCCCAATTGGGAATCTTACCTCGGCTTGCGAATCTTACCTCGGCAGATAGATTCAGAGAAAAGGGCTTGACTAACTCTATATAATTAACGGTTTTCTCCAGCGTTTAGATAGCCAAGCAAGACATTCAATTAATCCTTTATCTTCTTCGCTCTACCAATCAGATCCTGCTTAGTCATCTTAGTCAGCAGCCCTCTATTTCCAACATAAGTATATATTATAAATTATATAATATATCTAATTCTTAAGAAGAAAAGAAAGAAAATACTTATTAAAAGTATTTATATTCTAAATAACCGAATAATCTTATATAGTAGTATAACGTATTATATATATAATATATATAGATTATATAATATTCTAATATTACTATAATAATATAATAATTATTTCTTTCTTTTAATAATTTTACTCTTAAAAACTATACGCTTTAATTAATATCTATCCTTTTATAACGCTTTTTTAAAGACTTATTAAAAATCTTTAAACTTTTATAAAGATATAAGAAAAAAAGCTTTCCTATTTATAATATAACTTTTATAAAGTCTTTCTATTATTAAATAGTTATATTACTTACTTAGATTATAATAATATTATATAGTTATTATATATATTTATTATATTATACGGTAAAAAGTTTAATAAAGCTTAATATTTATTTAAAATATTAATAAGTTTATTATCATGATTCTGGTAGCTTTATAGCGCTAAACTTAATCTAGCTAGTAATTATTTACTAAGTATATATAGCTTATAGCTTCTATATAGTTAAATTCTTTATAATTATTAATTTAATTATATTATAATTTAGTTATTAATCCGATCTAGTACCTAGTTCCTAATATTTATTATTATTAATAAACTTTTTTTTTAAATTTATTATTTATAACCTTAGAGTATATATATTATATCTTAATAATAATATCTTTTTATAGTTATTCTAATACTTTTATTTTAAGTTATAATAATAATATTCTTAACTCTACTTTATAGTCTAAATAATCTAAATTTAAAATAAATTTAAATAATTAGCTTAAGTTAATAATAGATGAATCGCTTAACTAATTCTTTATAAAAGTATAGTAAAGAAAACTCTTAAATTACTTTAATTTATAAAATCTAAATCTTCTTAATAAAGTCTCTAAATATAAGTTTAATTTAAAAGATATATATTATTACTATTTTAATTATTTAGAATTATAGTTAAAACTTAATTTACTTACTTTAAATATATTAATAAATATTATTACGTTATTTTATTATAAAGTAATAGTATTTTAAATAGACTTAAATTCTTTTAAAATTAAAATACTAGCTTCTAACTTTAAAGCTTCTATTTCTAAGATATTAAAAATAAGATAATATTAAAATTTAAAGAAATAATTATTAATTTAATTTTTTAGATTCTAATAGCGGATCGTATTCTTTCTTAATATATTTTTAAAATCCTAGATTTTTATAGCCGTTATATTTATTCTTTAGATAATTTTAAAAAATTTATTTATAAGACTACCTATATATTAATTATATAGAGTATATTAATTTATTATTAAATAAAAATAAGTCTTTTATAAAACTCTCTAGAAATTAATATAATTTAAAAATATATAATTAATATATAATAAAAAAATATGTTTATTACTCTATAAATAAATCTTTTATATATATTATTATAAATCTAGGTTTATTTCTAGTAGTTTTAATTCTATTAAGTCTAGCTCTTAATAGTTAAGAATATATATCTAGTAACTAGAATTCTAACTAAATCTTTATAATAATATTTTACTTATATTCTAGTATATACCTATTTAAGTTTATTAGATTTTTAATATAATATTACTATCTATTTATTAGAAATCTTTATAAAAATCTTATTAAGTTATTAAAGTAAATAATATAGATATTTTTTTTTATCAACTAATTCTATAAAAACTAGATATTTATTAATTATTAATTACTTAACTAATTACCCATCCTACTACTAACTATTAATTTATTAATTCTTCTTTATTAAGAACTCTATCTATTTAATAATTCTATTAAGCTTAGAATTTATTTTATTAATTAATTCTATCTTACTATTACTTCTTTCTATCTTAAAACTCTACTTAATATATTAATAATAATTCTACTAAAATTTCTCAATACTTACTTTTACTAAATTTTTACTTATATTTAAAATATCGATATATATTAACTAGCTTACGTTATTTACTATATAACTATATACTTTATTTATATCTAAGTAAATAGTAAGAGCTAGATTTATATATATACTTATAAATAAGTATTTAGATAAAATAATTTATAAAATATATAAAAATAATCTATATAATTAAAAACTAGAAGATAATTCTAAGCTTAAGCTTTATATTTATTATTATTATTACTTAAAATTATAGCTAATACTAGTAATAATAAGTTAAAAAATATTATTTATATTAAATATTAAATTTTTTAATTTATCGCTAGTATATAATTTTCCTAAGCTATATTTATTTTAAAATATTAAAGTTTTTTACGATTATATTAAGCGACTAAAAAGCTTCTTTAAAGATAATATTTTAAATTTACTATTAAAATACCTACGAGGTAACGCTTTAAAATAATTTAATTAATTAAAATATCACAAGCTTATAATATACTTAGAGATTATAAGAATAAGATTTTAATTATAAGCACCCCTAAAATTTTCTCTAAAAACGTTATAAGTATCTTTAGAAGGACCTCTAGAAGAATTCCTATAGAAAGCTTTATAATTAATAGATTACTACTACTATAAACTCTACAACGTATTCTTTTCCTTAATAATATATTTTATTTAATATATACAAGAAAATATATATAATAAACCGTTTTATAAATATTATAAAAAAGTATTTTTATTAAAGAACTAGCTCTATTAATATCTACGTAAAGAATATTAAAAATAGATATATAGATATTTCTTATCTATAATATTCTTATTCTAATTCTTATTTAAATCCTTATCTTTATCCTTATCTAAACTTTTATCTCTATTCTTAGTAATATACTTACTAGTATACTTATTATTATTACTATTAATACTCTAAATTTTATTACTATTACTCATATATCAAGCGATTTTATCTTTACTTTTATTTTATTTTACCGTTGTAAATTTATTAGTAAGATATATAAAACCTTTATATCTTAATATTAATAACTTATTTTATATATTCAAAGGATTCTTTATTATCTCTAAATCCTTTATTATTATTATTATAAATAATTCTTTTACTAGGCTATTTATTTTATTAAAAAAAAACTTGAAATCTATATAGAAATAGAATTAGAGAATAGTTATAAACTATTATTAAATTATATAAATATAATATTTAACTCTCTACTTAGTATATAAGCGCTGTAAATAACTATTACTTATTTAATATTAATAAGTAATTACTAAACTAAAAATAGTCTAGTTAGACTATTAAGTAAATAAAACACTACTATTTTTATTACTTACTTATCACTACGCGAAATTCTTATAAATTTTCAATTTTTTTAACTTTTTTAATTTTTTAATTCTTAATATTATAGCAAGCTATTTATTAATATTAACTTATTCTTATAATATTTAAATACTTATTAACGTTTAATATAGACTATCTAGACTATTAATACTTATATATATAAGTAATTCTTATATTATTATTATTATTATATTACTGCCGCTTAAACCTAGACTTATGAAAAATTAATTCTTAATATTTTATTTATATTAAAGCTTGTAAGATAATATTATATAATAGAATATAAGTAATAAGTGTTTTAATTAATTAATATATATATAGTATAATTATTACTTTATCTAAATATTTATTATATTAAGTAAGATTTATAATAATAAGAATATTACTATATTAAAGGGGGGGATAATATTATAAATCTAGGTTTACTTCTAATAACTCTAGTTTTATCAAGTTTAATTTCTAGTAGCTAAGGGTATATATCTAGTAGCTAGGATTCTAGCTAGATCTTTATAATAATATTCTACTTATATTCTAGTATATATTTATTCAGATCTACTAGATCCTTAATATATATTTTATATTATTAATATAAACTAGATTTTATATAATTATATATTTTTAATAAATTAAGTTCTACGCTATTACTTAAAATAAGAAGAAGTTTTAGAAGTTAGTAATAAAAAGTATATAAATTACTATTAAATTAATATAAAATATTTTAATCCTATCTTTATAATTATAATAATTATTATAATATAAATTAAAGGTTATCTTAGCTTAGTTTATTAATCTAAAAAAAATAAAATTTAAATTCTATTTATTTATAAGTTTTATTTATTAAATAATATATTAATTTTAATATTTAATATATTAAAGTTAATAGTATATTTATAATCTATATATATTTTTTATATATATATTTTTTAATAATTTTTAGATAAATATACTTATATTTTTTAATATATTTAAGCTTATATTAATTTCTCTCTTTTTTTTAAAGAATATTACTCTTATATTAAATACTTTAACTAGTTAATAAAGATCTTTTTTTTTATATAGTTTAAGATATATATAGTTTATAATTCTATTATAACTAGTTTTTTTATAATAAAAATAGATTTTAGTAATATTCTATTAAATATAACTTAAATATATAAATTTTATAAGTATATTATAATTAAAATCTTTTTAAATATTTTTATTATAATCTTTATATCTATTTTAGTTAAAGTTATAAAAATTTATAAGTTAAAAATAAGTAATTAAGCTAGTCTATCTCTTACTAATTAAATTATTACTAAAAAAATATAAGTAACTATTAAAAAAACTAAGGCGATTAAAATTTATTATTAAAATATAATTATTAAAATTATAGATATTTCTATAGTTATTAAAAGAAAAAAAAAAGATTATATAAGATTCTTATATATTAAAGATTATTTTTATTTTCTTAAAAAAGAAGAAGAAAATTAATATAATAATATTAAATAATTTAAATAAAAACTTTCCTATTAATAAGGACGATATATTTAATAAGAATAAAGAGAAAATAAATTAAATATTATACTAGTAATATATTATATCTATACTTTTTTTTTCTTTTTCTTTTAATAAATATTTTACGGGTGAAAGAATTATCTTTATAACTTTTTTTTAGAAACTATTTATTTAATCTACTGAAATTTTTATAGTTTAAATATTATATATAAAAATTACTTAATTCTTATAAATTATTTTTTTATATTTATATTATTACGGGCCAGCCTATATTAAGCTAGTAAAATAAAGATAATAAAATATATAAGTACTCCTTATCCTAAGGATTTAAGAAGTAATACTAAGAAGTAATTAAGATTATATAATCTTAATTACTAGTAATTAAACTAATTAAGCTTTAAATAATTTAATTACTAGTAAATAAGATATTTAAGTTTTAAATACTTTAAATATAAGTATTTTAATATAGCTAAGGTTAAATATATAAGAGAGAGTTTTCTCTTTTATAAATAGAATTTCCTTTTATATATTTAACTTATATAATAGAGAGGAGTTTATAACTAATAAATATTTAAATTACTTATATTAATCTATACTTATATATTTCTTAATACCTAAAAGAATTAAACTCCTCTATTATACTTTAAATACTATTCTTTATTACTTTAAGAATAAGTATATTAAGTTCTATATTCAGCGATTAGTGCTTATCTGGTCAAATGGAAGCTGGCAAAGCGAGGCTATACAAAGACTGCATTAGTTGGCCGAAAACTCAGCTTTTAGGGGCCCCCACCTCTACTGCTAGTCCGCGCTGGCGCTGCTGTTAATAGCCGTAATAAGGAGCGGAGGCCCACTGTCAAGACCCCCTCCATCTCAGCGACAGGATACCTGGGGTGTGATAGCTAGCTAAATAGGTATAGATATATATAGGTGTGGGTGGGTAGGACAAGATTGTAGCAGAAACATACGGTGGAGTACTGAGTAGATAAAACAGGTAGATGGCAGAGATAGAAAGGACTAAGGAGCAGGAATAGATAATACCCTCTACTAATATTGCTACGGCGATCCTTATTTCCTATAGCGGCTGCTAGCGGCGACGCTATCAAACACTAACCCCTAATTAAATTAGAGCGATTAGTGCTCATCTAGTTAAATAGAAGCTGGCAAAGCAAGGCTATATAAAGACTGTATTAGTTAGCTGAAAACTTAGTTTTTAGGGGCTTCTACCCCTACTACTAGTCCGCGCTGGCGCTACTACTAATAGCTGTAATAGGGAGCGGAGGCTTACTACTAAGACCCTAAATTTTAAGAAGACGACGAAGTCGTCCTAGCGGAGTTCCACTAGAGCTTCGCTAAAGCTAGGATAAAAATAGGGCTACTGCCTCTATAAGCAGCAAGAGGTAGCTAGGATATATTGCGGGTAGGTTTTAATATAGAGCTTATACAAGTTAGACCTCTAACGGCCTAATAGTATAATCCTATCTTCAGTAAGACCCGCATCGCGTATAAAGATAGCTACATCTCTTTAAAAGGAATGTCCTAAATAGTTACTAGTAATACCTAGGGTTATTAAAATATCGCGGAGCATTTATATAATCTATTATCTTAAAAACTCTACCCCAGCGTTAAAAAGTAAAGCATGCCTTAGTATAAAAAAGCGGTTAAAGAGATTCTATAAGGACAAGACCAGATAAGCATCATCGCTAGCGCTAGTAATAAGGATAGTAACCCCTTACCTAAACAAGTTAGTTTTAGAAGCAGGTAGTAAGAGCTCAATATAATCTTTATAGAAGGCTACTAAGCGTCTAATAAAAAACTATTTAGTAAATTTAGGATCACTGCAATTATTAATAGAGTAGGTAAATTCGCTAATACATAGAAAGCCGGTAAAGGTAAGGTAGAAAGCGGTATATAGATTAACCCCTAAACGAGTGGTTTTATTAATATTCACAAATATAAGTAATAAAAGATCGCGTATAATTAGGCGTTGCTCTTTTACTCCGGCCTTACCTCTCATCCTACAAATTCCAGCGATTATGCGCTGAAGTATAGAATAGTAGAAGACTTTTAGATTATTAAAGCCTATATTAACATAAGCAGAGCGAACACCAATAAGGTATACCTTAATAATTTTGACTTAGAGCCGCCGTTCGCCTAGGTCAGATATTTAGCTTATAAGTATAGATAGTAAGGTAGGAAAAGCAGGTCTTAAACCCTCTAAAGCGTAAAATTAGGAGTAGGAGGTTAATACAGTGGTATATATTTAGCGGGTTTTCGCAGAAATACCCTACTAAAGGTAGCGCGCGGCTTTACGGCTAAGCGACGTATATTAATACTATTACGGTGGAGGATTAAATCTTAAGCTTTGATCTATAGAGCTATGTTTAACTACGGGAACATATTAACAATGTGTTATAAGCGGCGATGAGATAGGTCGTCAGCAAGGTAATTATCTTTAATAGATAGTTAGCGAGGGTGGAGCAAGATATCATATAAAGCGCAGGTGAGAATAATATCTTGTAGTAGGGCTATAGCTTGCCCCTAGATAAAGCTATAAATAATACCAGCAACAACGACCTTATTATTGTAATAAAGAAAAACCCGAGCTCTAATAAGCTTGGAGCGCCACTAACGTAATGCGCATAGGATTATTATCATCTCTTTAAATTATATATCTTTATCCTTCTATCTAATAGAGTGTTGAATACTGAATACCTCCCGCGTAGCGCTAAGGTCTAGAGGGTCCTCTAGGGGGTCTCCTAGGATAAATCTGCCAAGACCTATACTACCGGATACGTCCGTCTAGATATAGAAAATAGGCCTATCAGTATAATGTTTTAGAAGACGGATGCTATTCCAATTAACTAAAAACTGTGACTACCAGCGCAGGTCAGCTTTGATAATAGAGTTTAGATGAATTTAGGCGACTTTCTTACGTAAAGCGTTAAATATACGGCGGAGAAAGACCCTTTCTAGGATTATAACCTAGGCTGTGAAGGATAGGAATCCTGCTAGCGACTTTAGGTTAGTATAGGGTGTTAAGTCCTTAGTAAATATAGCAGCGACTGCGTCTCGCGCTCGCTATAGTTTCGCTAGAGGCAAGCGGGCCTCTATTACTAGAGAGTTGAGCTTAATACCTAAGAATTTGGTAGTTATTCCGGCAGAGCTCTTTTTAGTATTAATAATAAAACTAAGATTGTTATAAAGCTAATTAAATTCTTCGCTATAACATTTGTGGTCGGCCTTAGAGAGGAGTACTATAAAGAAGTCGTCTAGATAGTATAGTATAATAGCTCAACTAAGGACTATAATAAGGATTTAGTAGAGTCCTTTTATAAAAAGATTAAAAAGGAAAGGTACTGTTCTAAGACCGAAAGAAAGAAAGCAATTAATCTAATATAAGTTGTTATAGAAGAAGCCTAAAAGCTAGAAGTTAGAGCTCGCCACTAGGATATACCTAAAAGCGTTAGATAAATCGCGTTTAATTAGGATAGCACCTGTTCCTATTAATAAAAGAGTAGAAATGGCGTTATTAAGCGATGTATATTCTAAAGCTCTAAAATCGTTAAGTATGCCGTTATTAACACTTCTACCTCGCGGGTATAAGAGATCGTGGATCTGGCGCCAGCCACCATCGCTTTTAGAGACTAGGCCTAGTAGTGATAATATAAAAGGAGGCAGAGGCTCACTATTAATCCTAGTAAGTCTATTATATAGCTGTTACTTTTAAAGATCTTGTATAAGAATATCTAGAGCGCTGAGGGCGGATAGATAAGATTTAAAAAGTTGAAATTTTGGTAGCCCGCGGTAGCTGAGCTTAGCTCCTCAGATAATAATACGGCCGAGCTCTAAAGTAAAAACAGGATCTAGATAACCTTCTAACCAAAAATCCTATCTATTTACTCGCAAGGGGCCAGAATGCTGTAGAGGCGGGTCTAAGGGGTAGGTAAGCTAATAAGGAAAGCCTTCGGATATTATGAGGAGCGACAGCGACGGTACCGCAAGCGGGTGATGTTAGAGGCGCTAAACCTTATCTACTAGTAATATAGTATTGGAGCCGGAGGCGGCTTTTTAGTAATAGGCGGCGGAGTAGCTACTATTACCGTAGGAGCTATAGGTATATTAATATTTATATACTGAAAGCATACAGCTTCCTCTATTAAAATTGCGGCAGATGTTATCCGAGCGCGGTATTAATAAAGAGGAGATAGAGCGGAGTGGGAATGCTGTTTATTTTAGCTTGGGGGCTAGCTTATATTAAAGGTTAGGGGCCCTATTAAGCTAGGCGGTGGGGTCGTCTTACCCCATACTAATACGGGTAGCTATGATGTAAAGGTATTATTCGCGGATAAACGTGAAGGTATAAACCTCTATATACTCTAGCAGTTTCAAGCGGAAATGGGAGAGCGCTATCTATAGTTTATTTATACAGCGCGGAGATATAAAATGGTATATAATCTGGTAATAGGTCTCAACACAGTGTAAAAGCTTAGGGGTAGACTTAATCTTATTTGCTTCTTTTAAGACTGTGTTACTAAAAGAATTGCCTAGCTATAAGAAATTATAGACGTTGAATTTACAGCGATAAATGTTTTCAATATAGGTTTTTAATATAGTAGGAAAATGTAATAGTATTAAGGGGAGGAGGGTTTTACCGTCTATCTCTTTAAAAGAGGTTCTAAGCCTAGGGCTAGTTAATAATAATATAGAACGGGGGCTTTGGCGGCGGTGATAAGAATAACTAGATATTTATCTATAGTAGGTATTATCCTCTTCTTTAGCCTCTAGGGCTTGCCTTCTAGCGACGAGCTCTTTATATCTTAACTGATAATCCCCTTTAGGGTCCTATCTTTAAGCTAGGATTTATTAAATTTGTTTCTCCTCTTTAGCTAGGAACTCCTCTATAGTAGCCTCCTCAGCAGCTTTTTATCTAGTAGCGGATACGTTTAGGCGGCTCTTTACTTAAGGAATCTAAAGATTTGAGGACCTATTAGGAGGTCTTAAGCGTGAGGTAAAAGAAGGAGCGGACTTATCAGCCAACGAGGACTTAGATATCTACTTAGTAACCCTACTTAAGTGGGTGGATCTGACAGGGTTGGATGGCATAGTGGCGGCGAGGTAACGGTGAGATAGCGGTGGTAGGTAGTGAGCAAGATTGCAGTAGAAACATACGGTGGAGTACTGAGCAGATAAAACAAACAGATGGCAGAGATAGAAAGGACTGAGGAGTAGGAATAGGTGGTACCCCCTACTAATATTGCTGCGGCGATCCTTATTTCCTATAGCGGCCGTTGGCGGCGACGCCATCGAGTACTAACCTCCAATTAAATTGGAGCGAATAATATATAAGTATAGCTAGCCTTAAGAAAACTTAGAAGAAAGTAGAAGTTCTATAAGTTCTTAAAGAAAATATAGTAATTATAAAGAAGAATATAGAAGTCTCTAAATTAAAGATATTCTTTAAAAAATAAAAAACTCTTTATAAGTTTTTAAGAAGTATTAATATCTATATATTATTTCACTCTAATTAATTTTAAAGCGTTAAAGCTAAAAATCTATTTCTTTTATTATATTTTAAAAAAGACGTTATAGATACTCTTTAACTATAGTTAAAAGAATATATTAAGATATAAAATCTTAATATTATAAAAAACAAGTCTTTAAAATTCCTTATAAATAAGAAGTATATCTAAAATATATTAATATTATTTTTTAAAAATAGTATAAAGATATTCCGCTTAGAAAAATACTTATATATTTTAAATTAAATAGGACTAGTAACTAAGTATATAATTAAGTTCTAAAATATTACTTATTAATTAAATTAAAATCTATTAATATAGATAATATAATATTAATAAAATTTTAAACTCTATATTAAGAATAAGCTTATATAAGTTAATTTAATAGAAATTAAAAAGTTCTTAAACTTAATAGCTATAATATACTTACTTAATAATAAATTATATAAAAGAAAGATAAAATAGAAATATTTTAACTTAGTAAGAAAGCTATATAAGAAGGAGAATATCTTTATAATAAGCTCTAAACCTTATAAAAAGAATAAGAAGATAAAGAAGTCTAAAAAGGATCTATTAAACATTAAATACTATAATTATAATAAGAAAGGCTACTATAAAAATAAGTATTCTAAAGGAAACTATTAAGTAGTAGTTATAAAGAATTAGATTCTAAATAATAATAAGTAATTAAACCTATATAGACTAGAAAATATAGAGAGAAACTTAGATAAATATATAAGTCTATTTTAAATAGCTTACTATAATAACTAGTATAGAATATATTTATTAGAAAAATAAGAATTAAAATAATTCCCTAATAAATATAATTAATAAGTAGTTATAATAAATAGTAAAGAATATTTTAATAAGAATAATATTTATATTAATTCACTATTAGAAGAAAAAGTACCTTTCTTAAAAAAAGAAGATATCTTAAATAAAGAATTAATAACTAGACTTCGCCAGCTACGTTAATAATATAAAAAGATAATTAATATTTAATAATAAATAAATATTTAGCTAAGAGAGCGGCTAATAGAAGTTAAACTTATAATAAAAAATCTTACCTTATACCTAATAAATAAACAGGTTAAAATTAAAAAAATAAATTAATAATTATAATTAGAATATAAAGAGTCTTTATTAGATTTATTTATCTAATTTCTAAATTTAAATAAGAAGAGAGAGTTAAAATCTTATACTAAAAAACTTAAAATATTTATTAATTAAATAAATCTATTTTAGAAAGTTAATAGAAAAACTTTTAGAATTTATAATTTTAAAATTATACTTAAGATCCTTTAGGAGTTATTTTTAAAGAAAATTAAAAAAACTTTTAATAAAAAAGAATATAAAAACGCGACTAATATTTTATATTATTAAATCCTTAGGGAATTTAGGTTTTTAAAAGATAGAGAAGTATTTTTCTTTAATTTATAAATTATCTCGCTTACGTAGAAAAAAGAGGTATTAAGATTAATAAAAGAAATAATTAATATACTCTTAATTATAAAACTTATATCTAAAGAATATTTTATTAAAATAAGCTATATAAAAAATCTTATTATAAATTTACTTAAGCTTAATTTAAAAAACTAGTAAATTTTCTAATAAGGAGATTATTTAATAAGACTTATCTTAAGGCTAAATAAATAATTATTATAAAATCTAATAGTAATTAAAAATTTTATTTTTAAGCTAAAATTAATAGAAATCTAGTAAGAATTATAATTAATAATAAATTAAATTAAAACTTAATAAAACCTAGTTTTATAAGAAAGTTTAGTATCTTTATAGTAAAATATAAATTATATATATTAATAAATTTTAATAAAATAAAGATAGGTACTATTAACAGTATAATTAAGAAGATATTACTTAAGATAGAGTATAGAATTAAAAAAAAATTCTTTAATTTAATATCTAAAGAAATTAATAATATTATACTTAGAGCTTTATAGTTAAGAAAAACTAATCTATTAATAAAATAATAAAATAAAATAATTAAGTTTATAGATAATATAATAAATAAAGTTTTACTTATTCTAAATTATAACTCTATTTATATAATAGTATAAATGAGAAAAAAAATAAAAGATAATTTTAATAAAGGAAATATTATAATACTATAAAATAGGATTTATATAATTAATAAAATTATTTATATAAATATCCTAAGCGAATATATAGAATTTAAAACTTTATTTTAAAAAAAAAATATTAATAAAGCTCTTTCTAAATATTAATTATAGAATTATAAGATTAAGCTAATCCTAAATATATAATCTATAAAAAAGTTTATATATTTATTATTATAAGATAAAGTAGTTACTCTTACAAATTATATTAAGAAAAATAAATAAAAAAGGTTTATTAGAAAATTCTAATCGCTAATAAAATATTCTATTCTATTTATTTTAAAAAAAAAGAAAGATAAATAGAAATTATATATAGATTATAGAGTACTTAATAATATTATTATTAAAAATAATTATCTTTTACCGCTAATTAATGAGCTTTAGGATAAGCTTTAGAATAAGAAGTAATTTATTAAATTTAATATTCTTAAAGCGTTTAATTAGATTTATATAAAGAAAAGTAATAAATAGAAGATAGTATTCTATATAAAAAAAAGTCTTTATAAATATATAATTATATTATTTAAGTTAATAAATACTTTAGTAATATTTTAAATATTTATTAATAATATATTAAAAGAATATTTTAATGAGTTCATCTTAATATATATTAATAATATTCTTATATACTCTAATATATTTAAAGAACACGTTAAGTAAATATAATTAATATTTAAAAAACTTAAATAAATAAATTTACGCTTAAAGATATTTAAATATAAGTTTTATTAAAAATAAATAAAGTTCTTAAGATTTATTATTTTTAATAAGGGAATTAAGATAAACTTAGATAAAATAAAAAGTATAGTTAAATAATTAATACCTATAAATAAAAAAAAAGTCTAATTCTTTTTAGAATTTATAAATTTCTATAGAAGATTTATTATATAATATTCTAAAATTATAATACTTCTTATAAATTTAACTTATAATAATATATTATTTATATAATTAAAGGAAGTAAAAATATTCTTTAGAATACTATAAAAATAGTTTACTTTAAATTTAATATTATATTAATTTAATTTAAAGTTATTTATTTATCTTTATATTAATACTTCTGATAGAATTCTTAGAATAATAATTAATTAATTATCTAATTAAGATAACTTTATATAGAGAAAAATAAGAAAAATTAAATATATTTATTACTAGTACCTAGTAACTTATTATAATAAGAAGTTAATTAATACTAAAACTAGATATTCTATATATAATAAGAAGCTATTATTTATAATAAATACTTTTTATATTTAAAAGGTTTATTTAAAAGGAATTAAATATTAAGTTTAAATCTTATCTAACTATAAGAATTTAATATATTTTTTATTTACTAAGAAGTTAAATAAATGTCTAGCTTAATAGTATAAGGAATTATTTATATTTAATTTTAAAATTAATTATATTAAAGGCAGCGAGAATAACGCTATAGATATACTTAATAGAAGAATTAATTATATAATAAATATATAATAAAGTATTAAAGCTATACTTATATAGAACTCTAATAGCTTATTTAATATAAATATTAATAGTTTATAAGTTGTAGTTATTATAATTATTAAAACTAAAAGTCTTACTAAGTATATATTAGAAGACTTATTAAAAAATAAAGTAATTTTTAAGATTATTAAAGACGTTGATAATTATAACTTATTTAAAAAAACTAATTTAAGACTATTAATCTTTTAGAAATAGATTTATATCTTTATAAAAACGCGCGGAAAGATTTTTAAGATTTATTATAAAATAAAAAGCTCTAATAAATATTAAGGGATTAAGAAAATATTTAAAAAAATATTAAAAAACTTCTACTTTTCTAGAATAAAAAAATATATTAAGGATTATATTACTTAATATAATATATATATTAAAATAAAACACGCTTAATATAAACTTTATAAAGAGTTAAAATTATCTATTTTCTTAAAATAAACTTAGAAAAGTATTATATAGGATTTTATTATTAAACTCTTTAAATTAAAAGAATAACTAATAGATATTATCTATAATATAATTTTAGTTATTAATAATAAACTTATAAAATAAATATATTTTATATTATATAAAAAAGTTTTTAGTATAGAAAATCTTACTTATATATTTTTAAAGATTATAATAATATATTATAAATTTCTAGATAAGATTATCTTAAATAAAAATAAACTTTTTAATTTTAAGTTTTAGAGGTTGTTAATAAATATAATAAAAATTAAGTTAAAGATAAATATTATATTTTACCCTTAAATAAATAATTAAATAGAAAGAATAAATTAAATTCTTAAATAATATCTTTAATACTATATTAATTATTATTAAGATAATTAGATTATTTATTTATTAAATACTTAATTAATATATAATAAATTCCTCTTAGATTTAATTAGAATATTATTATTTTAAGTAAATTATAACTTTAAACTTTAAATAATATTACTACTAAAAAATATTAAGCTATAAGCTTAAAAGGCTATAATTATTACTTAGAAATTAAGTAGAATTTATTAAAAATTATAAAAAGATTTATAATTTCTAAGTAATTACTTAGTAATATATTATAATTAAAAACGATTAAAAGATCTAACTATTTTTAAAGAGGATAGAGTATATTTTCTTTATAAAAATTTTAAAATTAATAGGTCTAGTAATAAGCTTAACTATACTAAGCTTAATTCTTTCCTAGTAAAGAAATATAAAGAGGATATAAACTATTTTCTAGATTTATTCTAATTAATATATAAATATCTAGTATTTTATATATTACTTTTAAAAAAAGTAAATTTTAAAACTAACTTATAAACGGCTTCTCTAAGACTTGATAAAAATAATAAGAAATATAATATTAAAGAAATTCTAGATTATTAATAAATTAATAGAGAATAAAAATATCTAGTTAAATAATTAAACTATAATTTATTAAAGAATATATAAGAATTATCCTTAGCGCTTAATTATCTTAAAAAGCTAATAGAGTTTTAAGCTTAAAATTTAACTCTACTAGAAAGTTATTTAGAACTTAGTCTTAAAAACCTACGGTAAAGATATTATTAAGAGATTTAATAAAAGTAATAGTTTCCTCCTCCTCTTTTTTTTATATTATAATATTTTTTAGCTCTTAATCTCTTATCTCCTTTTATTTTACCTTAATACTTTTTATTTTAGCGGAGATATAAAATATCTTAGTTAATATTTTAAAATACTCTTTTTTTAGTATATTATTACGCTTTTTAAGACGTTTCTATTTTAATATATTTATAAAAATAAGATTATATTTATCTTTATAATATATATATTTATAACAGCGGTTAGATTTATTATTTAGTTAATAGAATATCCCCTTTTATTTATACTATTAATATTAATATTTAGATAACTTAGTTATATTGAAATTCTTAAGTAGCTTAGTTCTTTATTTCTTAATAATAAGACGACGAGATTTTAGTATTAAGAAAGATTATTTAAAAAGTAAGATTCTTTAGAGATAAAGAAATTTAGATAAGAAGATAATATTATAGACTAGCCTATATTAGGTTAGTAAGATAGAAATAATAAAATATATAAATACTTCTTATTCTAAGAGTTTAAGAAGTAATATTAAAGGATAATTAAAGTTATATAATCTTAATTACTAATAATTAAACTAATTAAACTTTAAATAGTTTAATTATCGGTAAATAAAGTATTTAAGTTTTAAATATTTTAAATATAAGTATCTTAATATAGTTAAGATTAAATATATAAAAAAAAGCTTTCTTTTTTATAAATAGAATTTTCTTTTATATATTTAACTTATATAATAGAGAGAAGTTTATAACTAATAAATATTTAAATTACTTATATTAATCTATACTTATATATTTTTTAATATTTAAAGAAATTAAACCCTCTCGTTATATATATTACTTATTATATATTTATATTATTCTCTTTAATTTCTTTATATTATTTTTATAAACTTATTAATTATATTCTAGTAACTAATTCTTTTATTATATTTTATAGAAGTACTACTTTTTATTTATAATTTTATTTAGAATTTTTTTCACTTTATATTCTAAGCTATTATTTATAAGTTTAGATAAAATATATTTTAATATTTTATTATTACTTTTCCTATATTTATAGGACTTTAATAAGGATATATAGAAAATAAAATAAATTCTATAAATAATTAATAGTATAAGGTAATAAACTTAACTTTCTATTAATTCTTCTATTTAAAAAAGTTTAATATATTTATATAAAAACTTCCTATTTAGTTATTTTTACTTAAAATTTTTTAATAATAATATTATTAAATTATTTTTATTAAAGCTAATTAGCTTATATATTTTATTATAATATTTAATAAATAATTTTATTATATCTTATTATTATTTTACTAACTTTTTATAAAGTTTATATAATTTCTTAACTCTTTTTTTTATAATAGATACTTTTTCTTTTAGGGTATTATTCTTAATACTTATTAAAATCTTAAAATTATAATTATATATTATCTTAAAGGGGTTATAGTTTATTATAACTTATTTAACTTAATAATATATAAACTTAGCTAGGGATAGAAGTTCTATTTAATTATTTTATTATTTATTATAGTAGATTTATAAGTACTACTTTAATAATTAATTTTATTTTTTTATTTTTTTATTTATTTATTTATTTAAGAATAAAATACTATACTTAGCCTACGTTTTATTTATAAGTTATAATATATATTAAATTAAAAGATACTAGTAAAAATACTTTCTTTATTAATAATAATACTTTTTAGGTTATTATATTTAAGAATTATTTTAATAAAAAATAAGTCTATTAGCTTAATAACGTTAATTTTCTTAATAATTAATATATATTAAATTATTTTTATATATTTATTTACTACCACTAGAATTATATTATAGATATAGTTTTTAAACTTACTTAAAAGAAAATTAATAATAAAATTTATACTAAACTCTTATTATAAGTTATTAGGTATAAGTAATATTTATAATTTACTATAAAAATAATAGTATTTCATCTTAATTCTTTAATATATATTATAAAAGTCTATATACTCTTTAATATCCTAATTTATAATAAGTTAATAAAATTTTCTATTTAATAATTCTATTATCTTATTAATATTAAAATAGTTTATTAATAGATTATTATAATAATATTTTAGTAGTTTTTATATTATTATATTTTAACTAGGAATATAAATTCTTTAATTATATCTTAATAAATTATATTTATTAAAATATTATTTACTAACTTTAGTTATATATTTATTAAAAGTTTTTTTATTCTTAATTTTCTCTATTATTATATTATATAATTATAGAGATTTAATTAATTTAATAATTAATTTACTATAGCTATTATATATCGTTTTATTTAAAGTTATTATATTAATAATAGAATATAAAATAAGTTATTTATAATTAATAGTTTTAGTAATAAGATTAAGTTACTTTTTAATTATATTATAATAATATTAAGCTAGTATCTTATCTATATTCTTTATTTTTATAATATAAGAATTCTTAAGTTTTATTAAGTAAATTATATTTTTCTATAAAGTAATATTAATTAGGCTTAGTATAAATTTTAATCTTTTTTACTAGTCTAATTACTTCTTTCTTATATTTTTATAATCTAAGAAACTCTCTTTTTAATTATAATTTAGAATAAATTAAATAATTCTCCTAAATTTATTAACTTTTATTATAATATAAGTAGTAGTCTATCTATTAATACTTTTTTATATTTATAATTAAGATATTTTAATAATATATTAATTAAATTTATTTTACCCGCTCTATATAAAATAATAAAGTTAAATATTAATAATTTTATAACTTATTAAGCCTACTTTTAATTTAGTTCTTTTAAATCTATAAATATTTTAAAGTTATTATAATCTATTAAAACTTTAATAGAATAAAAACTTTTTTTATAATAATATTACTATTATTTAAATACTATAATAATAATTAATAACTTCTAATTATAAGTTTTATAATTTTTTTCTATAATAATTATCTTTCTTAATTAAAATATAATTAAATATTATTAGCTATTCTTTTATAATTAGGAAAAAATACTAGTTATTATATAATTTAATATATTTATTTTAATCCTTATTTTTTTCTAAGAATTAAAGTATCTTAATATTAATATCTTTATAAAAATATTATAGAGTTATTAAAATATATACTCTTTATATTTTTCTTATTCTAGAGATCCGTTTTTTCTTCTTTATATATTTTTTTATAATAGCTTTATTAAGGATACTACTAAATATAAATAATACTAAATAAACCTTTAAAAGAAGTTAATAAAATTTAGAAATATTTAAACTTTATAATATATCTTTAACCTTAGCTAGTTCTAAATAATATTTATTCTATTTTTATTTATTATTATATCTTTAGTAAATATAATAAATCCTAGAAACTTAACTTTTTTTATAAGGAATTAATATTTTTTTAAGTTTATATAAAGTTTAAACTATCTTAGTTAATTAAGAACTTATTTAATATAATTTAAATACTTTTTTTTAATTCTAAAAAGATAAGGATATTATTTAAATAAATAATATAAAATTTATCTAATAAACTTATAAAGGCTTTATTAATATAAGCTTAAAATATTACTAGAGTATTAATTAATTTAAATAATATTATTATATACTTAAAGTACTTATAATATATATAAAATATAATTTTTTACTTATTTTTTTTCTTAACTTAAATATAATAATAGGTATCTTTAAAATTTAATTTAATAAAAATCTTAATATTATTTAAATAATCTAGAGTTTTATTAATTAAAGATAAAAAATAATAGTTCTTTATTATTACTTTATTTAATTTATAGTAATTAATATATAAATATAACTCTCTATTCTTCTTTAAAATAAATAAAATAAAGATACTTATAAAACTAGTAGAATATTAAATCCATCCCTTTTCTAGTATATTATTAAAGTAAATTTATAAAATTTTAAGTTCCTTTATTAAAAAATTATAAAAAGAATTATAAGGTAGATTAGCTATTATTTTAATAATATAATTATTATTCTTATAAAATAATAAATAACTTACTTTCTTTATTAAAAAAATATTTTAATATTTCTCTAACTTCTTAGATAATATTATAGGAGTTATAATAAATTCTAAATCTAATTATATCTCAACAGCTCTAATTATAGAATTAAATAATAAAAAGAATATATTAATAACTATTAATATATATACTTCTAGTTATTTTAATAAGAATTTAATAAACTTATAAATTTTAATTAATTTTAAAGTATACTTCTTAATTTTAAAATATTAGGTTTTTACTTTTAAATTAATAATAATTTCCTCTTAAGTTAACCTTAATATACTTAATAATAAAGATAAACCCTTTTTATTAATTATATAAAAAATAACTTTTATTTTTTTACTTAACTTTAGTTATTATAAAGATATAATTTAATATAATAAGTACTATAATAATATATAAAGTTATTATCTATTTATATTAAATAAAATAACTTCGCGTTCTTAATAGATTTTAATTCTTTTTTAATTATAAAATATTAGTTAATTATAAAATATTAGTTAATTATATTAACTTTAGTCTTATTATTAAACTAGATTTTTATTTTTATTTTATATAATCCTTCTTTTAATAATACTATTCTAAAATACTTTAATTTTAGAATAATATTAAGTTCTTCTTTTTCCCTCGTTCCTTAAAAGATAATTTAGATAAGATTTTATTTTTTCTTTATTCCTTAATTATATAATTACTAAGATTTTTTACTAGTATTTTATTAAGGTTATTATTTTTTCTCTTTATATAAATAATTAAGTAATACTTTTTTTTTTATAAATATAATATTCTATATCTTTTAGATCTTATTTTAGATATATAAAGTTATTATTATTCTTATTTTTTAATAATATATCTTTAAAACTATTTTTAGATTTATTTTTTTAAGACTTATTATTATTTTTATTTTCTTTTATTAAGGTACTATCTATAGCTTTATAAATAATAAAAATAGTTTTTTTCTAATTATTTTTTAAATAAGAAGCTAGTACTATAAATTTATTTTAAATATTAAGAACTTACTAAATATTTATAATAGATAAATAAAAACTTTAATATAACTTTATAAAGAGGTTTATTTATTAATATTCTTTAATATAAAGAGATAATTAAGCTTTAAGATTATTTAAATAAATATTAAATTATTAAACTATTTAATTTAGTCTCTACTTTATATTAGCTATTAATTAAATTATATTTAATATATAATTTACTAAATCTTTAATAAAATTTAATAAGAATATCTTAAATTTATTCTATATTAATTTAGAGTTAAGATAATTCTATTTATAATTATATTAAGACTTTTTTATATTCTCTTTTAAATATTATATAATATATAAGATCTTTAATTTATTAGTTATAAAGTTTTAAGATATTAAATAAAAATATATTTTAATATTCTCTTAGTATCTTATTTTTATATTTATTAAAATTTAATAGCTTTATAGTTTTTCTATATAAGTTTATTTTATTAATATTATATATAAAACGCTTCTCGCCTATAATATTAATAATAGATAATAAATAAAATATAAATTTCTCTAATATATTATATATTATCTCTATATAAATAAACTTAATATTTTAATAAGTAGAATATAAGAAGAATTTATCTTTATTATATTAATAACTTTTATTTAAAATTAATAATTTTATATTTAAGTTATTTAAGCTACTTCTACTTTAATAGCTTATTTCTTATATAATAAATATATTATAAGTATTTATTAATTATTAAAATAGCTAGTTAACCTAGCTTATTAATAATATCTTAATTTATAAGAGTTTAATTCTTTTCTTAAAAGTTTTAATCTCTTTATAAAGTTAATCCGCTTTACTTATTATTAGTTTATAATTTAATAATATAATAATTTCCTAGATATAAGTTAATATTTATAGGTATATTAATTATAAATTAATATCCCTTTTAAAGATAAAAGAATTAAAACTATTATAAGATTTTAATATTAATATAAGATTAAGTATATATTATAAATTATATAATATAACTAATTTTTAAAAAGAAAAGAAAAGAAATACTTATTAAGAATATTTATAATTTAAATAATTAAATAACTCTATATAATAATATAATGTATTATATATATAATATATATAGATTATATAATATTCTAATATTACTATAATAATATAATAAATTACTAATATTAAATATCTTATAATATTTTAATATAATTTTTATTCTAATTATTTCTTCTTATATTTAATATATTTAATTTTATATATTAAGTAATTCCTTTCTTTAGTTAATAAATTATTTTATTTTTTATTAACTTTTAAGTTTAATATTTTTTATATATTTTATTACTTCTCGTTTTTTTTATTAATTATAATTAGAAATAAAAAGTTTATTCTTTATTCTAATAATAAGTTATTATTATTAAGATATAATAATTATAAATAAAATATTAGAAAAATACTATTTATAATTAAAGGAAGTTTTAATTTATAAATTAAATTATTAATTACTCTAATAACTTTAAATAATTTAAGGTTTTTATAGTTTAATAACTTATTTAATATAATTATATTATTAATCTTAAATTTTAATATTAAATATTATTTTTTATTTACTTATTCTATTTATAGAAATTATATTTAAAATAATTTTTTTTAAGTATTTTCTTAACTTCTATATTTTAGTAATAAATATATTTATTACGAAATAATAAAGAGATTAATACTTCGTAGTAATAAGATCTTCTATTCTTAGAATATATAGAATATATAATAAATAGATAAATATATAATTTTTAGAACTATAATATATAAGAACTTATTTATCTAGTTACTAGCTTCGAGTAATAACTAAGTAGTTATCTTAATATTAATTATTAAAATATAAATAACTTTATAATAATATTAATAGTTTTAAATTCTCTCTTTATTCTTTATATTATATTATTATTTTATAAAGTAGATAACTTTATATTTAATTTAAAAATATAATCTTTTATTATAAAAAATAATAATAAATTAATAATATTTTAATTTATATTTACTTTAAATTTTATAATAAATAGAAAGCTTATTTAATTTATTTAATTATAATTTATAAATACTTATAAATATTATTTTAATATAATATTAATATTTTCTATTTAATTATTTATTTTAGAATAAAAGATTATTAAAAGTTTTAACTTTATCTTTAATTATTTATATAAATAAGATTAAAAATATATAATAAATATTTATATAATTACTTTAATCTTAAATAAATTAAAAATTAAAAATTTTCTTTTTTTAAATAATTTATTAATTATAATTATAATATACTAAAAGCTTCTATTAAATTACTTATAAATAAATAATAATATAATAAAATTTATAAAGATATTTATTTAATATTTTTTAAAAATAAATAATAACTTAAGTATATTACGTAATAAGTTAAGTTTAACTTAATGGGTTCTAAATTAAGTTGAGTTTAAATTAGATTTTAAATTAAGTTTAGAGATTTAACTAAAAACTCGATCTAAACTTAATTTAATAGTAGATTTTTAAGTTTAACTTAATTAATCTAATAATCTCTATTATTTAATATAGTTATACTTTATTTAATATAATTATATTTTTATTATTATTATATAACTATAACTATATTATTATTATATAATTATAAAAGTAATTATTAAATTAACTATTAAATTATTTTATATTTATTTATTTATTTAATTAAGGTTTTTATATACTATTTCTTTTTAATAAATATAATAGTCCTAGTTCTTTTATTTATCTCTTCTTATTTATTATCTATAAATATAAATACTTATACTAAATAAATTTTTTTAAACTAAGATAATTCTATAGTTAATCCTTTTTTAATATTCTTTAATTATAATATCTTAATAATTATTAATATATTATAAGTTTATAATTATTAGAAAAGAACTATTTACTTTAATTTAATTATTATTATTATTTTTATTTTTATTACTAATATATTAATACTTTATTATATTATTTAAAGTTATCTTATATTAATATAACTTATATTTAAATTTCTTCTTACTAAAAATTTTATCTTTAAATAAATCTATATAATAATATTTATTAAAATTTTCTATATAATTATATTAATTAAGAATTATAATTACTAAAAAGATATTTAGATTAAAATACTAATTTATCTAGTATATATTATTAGTAATATTAAAAACTTACTTATAATTAATTTCTATTATAAATAAAATAAGAATATAATAAGTAAAGAATTTTATTTATAGAAATTTTAATATAAGATCTCTTTATATTTCTAGTATAGTCCTAGAAATCTAATATATTAAAAAAATTAATAGATAATTATTAAATTAATTATTAAAATAAAATAATATTTACTAGTTTTTAAGTAATAATTAAATTTATTCTTAATTTATTTTAAAGCTTTATAAAGAATAGTATTTAAATTATCTAGAATACTAAATATTACTTTTAATATATTTATAAATTATAAAGAAAATATATTATATTTATTTACTATATATTTATTAAAGTCTTCTTATAATATTTCTTAATATATTTTAGTTTATAATTATATATTAAGTTCTACTATTTATAAAAGTTTTTAAAAAATAATATCTTTTATTTTAGAATAAAATAATATAACTTTATTATAAAAATATCTAAAAAATAATTAAGTCTCTATATAATATTTTACTAGTTTTTTATAAATTATATTAAGCGCCTCTTTTATCTATATCTTCTAGGATACCCTTTTTTATAAAAGATAATTACTTACTCTCTCTAAATATTTAAAAAGCTTATTATAGATTTTAAATACTTAATAAAATATTAACTATTAAATAATACTAATAACCTATATATATCTATAAAAGAGTTTTATAATATTAATTAAATATTTTATCTAAGATTACTCTTCTTTATTTAATCTTAAGAACTTTATTCTATACTTATTAAAAAACATCTTAAGGTCTAGTTTTAATTAGTGAATATAAATAAGTATATATAATATAAAATTCTACTAGCTTTTAATATCTTAAAAAAGCTTTAAGACCTTTAATATATTAAAGTAGTTTTTTATAAAAAAGCTATAAATTAAAATAATAGATTTAATCTTTTCTATTATTACCTTTTACCTTTATATAATTATAAATTATTTCTTATATAAAAAACTTATATTAATATATACTATTATTTTATAGATTTATTAGAATAAATAGCTTAGCCTAAAATAGTTATTAAATTAATTATTAAATTAATTATCTTTATAAAGATTAATAATATTCTAGTTATAATAATTTTTAAATTCTATTTATTTAAATACTTATCTCACGTTACTTAAAGCTCTTTATTTATTAAAATAATTTAAATCTTATTAAATAATTTACTAATAATAAGCTGAATTATATATATAAAATAAAAAAAATATTTAATAAATTAAAGATTATTATTATTATTACTTAACTCGCGTTTTTATTAAATAGCTTTTATTATAACCTCTATTATAATTCTATTATTTAATATATTATTTATAGTAATAGCGTTAAAAACATCTTTAATTTTATAAAAATTAATTTTTTCTTTAAAAATATTTACGATCCTTATTTTAATATAATAGCCTTAAATATATTAAAATATAAAAAAACTTTATAGTACTTTTAATCTTTTTTAATAAAATATATATTACTAATTAGATAGCTTTATCTATTTTTTAATAATTAGTTATTATATAATAAAGAGATTTTAATTTTATTTCTTAAAAATTTAGCTAGGAGTATTAAATAGATTTTTTTATATTAAATTATAATTCTATACTTAATAGTATTTATACTTAATAAATTAATAAATATATTAAAATATTTAAAAGCTCTTTAAAGCTCAATATTCTAAATATATTAAAATAATAATTATAAAAAATAATTATATAAAATATCTAAGTATTCTAATTATTATAGATAAAATAATAACTATAAAGCTTTTATTTTACAAATTTATCTTTTAATATCTAATTACTAAAGTATTAGCTAGATATAATATAAGTAAATAATTAATTTAATAATTAATTTAATAATTAATTAATATTTACAACTTATTAATTTATAATATAATAATTAGTAGAGATTATTATTAAATCTCTAAGCTATTTCTATATAATTATAATTTTTATTATTTAAATATAACTTTATTCTTAAAAGGTTAATATTTTTATATAAAGAATATTTTAAAGAGCTAGAGTATAGCTTATATATTATTATTAAGACTTTTAAGTTAATAATAACGTCTTTAAAGAAATATTTTTATTAAATAGCTTTTTTTTCTTCTCTTTATATAATCTTAGTCTTATTAGAACTATTCTTATTTATTTTATATTATTCTATTTTTACCTATTATTTATAGAAAAAATCTTTTTCTTCTTCTTATAAAGAAAATAATCTTTTAATTTTTTAATTCTCTTTAAATCTTATTTCTTTATAGTAGTAATTAAAGTAATATTTATTATTAATTAACTTTAACTTAATTAAAGATTACTTTTTAATAGAATAGAAGTTATAATATTTACTTAATATAAATAAGAAAAATTATTCTTTATTATTAGATTATTTATTAAATTATAATTAAGTAAGATAAAAAATATTTTCTATTATTTTAATAACTATAATTTATTATAATTACTATAAAGTATTATATAGTTAATTTATTAATATTAAGCTTAATTAAAGCCTAAATTCTATATTTTCTATTTTTAAATCTTTTTTTTAAATCTTTATTTCTTTATTACTATTATTTATACTTCTAGTAATTATTAAAAATAAATATATAGTAGATACGTAAAATACTTATAAAAATATTATTAATCTTATATTTTCTATACTAAGATTAGAGATAATTATAGATATATCTTTAAAATTACTAGAATAAATAAAAATAATTATTAAAAAAAGTTTTTCTATAATAATAAGTAAGACTATAAAAGCTTTTAATCTAGAAATAATAAAAATAATAAAGAGAGGTATAAAGGGAGGTATAAAGGAAGATATAAAGAAAGATATAAAGAAAATATAAAGAGAAATATAAAAAGAAATATAAAAGAAGATATAAAAGAGATAATAAAGAGAGATAGAAAGAAAAATAATAGTTATTATAAGTAAAAAAAAAAAAGTAAGTTAGTCTAAATACTTTAAATATCTATATATAAAATAATTTAATTATCTATTAACTATTACTCTTCGAGAGATTAAATAATATTAAAAGTTTATTAATTTACTTATATTAAAAATTTTTTTTATCTATATTATCCGTAAGATTATAAATATACTAGTATTTATTTATAATATTTAAATATAAGTATTTATCTTAAAGACTTTATAAGAGATAGCGGAGAGTTATTTTATTACAAAATTATATTATAAGCTATAATAATATTTATACTTAAATTTACTATTAAATAATTTAGTAAGTAATCTTTATATAATTTATTATAAACAGGTAACTCTTTTATAGAAAGATATAGTACTTATATAAATAATATAATAACTTATTATTAGAATAAATAATAATAAAGATTAAAATAAATAGTAATTAATTATATTACTTAATTTAATAATTAATCTAATAATTATATTTATAAAGTATTCTCTTATTTTATAGTTAGCTTTATATAGGTAAATCTAAATTTATTAAATATTTTTAAAACCTCTTTAAACTTATCTATTATAAGTAAAAAGATAAGTTATATTTTTATTAAATTCTAATTAAAGATCTAACTATATTATTAATAATTATATCTATTAATTTACTAATTACTAGGCTTTAGATAATTAATTTATTTATTATTATTTATTAGTTTTTAGATTATAAGATTTCTTTATACAGTATATTTTAGCTCTGAAAAGTATTTATATAAAGAAATTCTTTTTACGTAATATAATTTACTTTAATAATATATTAATAAGGAATCTTAATTATTAGATTAATTATTAAATTAATTTATAATTTTATTAAATATAATATTCTTATAATTAATTAGATGGCTAGTTTAAAAAATTATAAATATATAAGATATAACTATAGCTAAGGTATAAGAATAAATTATTTTATAATTAATACTTAAAAGTATATTTATTATTAAGAACTCACGATATTTATAAGAGTTAATATTATATTATAGTATATTTAATATATAATACTAGCTAAAATATTTAATTTTATATAAAAACGATTTAATTACTAGTTACTAATATTCTCTTATTATTAAGAATATTCTTAACTTAAAAATTTTTATTTATTACCTTAAATCTACTAGCTTTAATTTTTTTAACTCTTATATTATAATAGCGTTAAATTAAAAGTCTTCTTAATTAATAAATATTAAATATACTTAATATTTTAAATTATTCTTAAATTTTTTTTCTATAAGGTTTATCTAGTTATTTTGGTTACTAAATAAATTTAAATTATTTAGTTTAAGCTTAATAATTATATTATTATTATTTATTATAAATAGTTTAAATACTATATTATTAATATACTATTTATAAAAAATTCTAATTATTAGAATAATTATTAGAATAATTATTAGAATAATTATTAGATTTATAAAGCTAATATTTATTTATAATAATTAACTAATTTTTTATTATTCTTTATTATTTTATATTTATCTAATTTAAACGCTACTTTATAAATATTTAAAGCTAAAAATTTTTATTTTAAAATTAAAATTATACTTATATCTTTACTTTTTACTTTAAAGAATAATAAATTATTTTCTATTAACTTTAAGACTTAGTTTCTAGCTCGCTTTATATATTTATTAATAGAAAATTAAGTAGAATTTTTTTTAAATTTACTAGCTATACTAGGGCGAACTTTAAAAGTATAATTATATAATATATTAATCTCTATATTTATATCAATAATATTATATATAATTTAGTTAAACTTCTTCTATTTAAGAATAATAATTATAATTAATTAATAATTTAATAATTAATTTAATAATTATCTTATTAAGAAATTTATATATATATAATAATATATTATCTATCTTATTTATAATAATATTATCTTTAACTTTTATTAATATAATATTATTTATTTTATTTTTTTTATTAAGCGCTAAAGTATTTATTATTCTATTTTTTTATATTATTAATATTTATATTCGCGGAATTAGTAGATATTGTGCTTTTAAATAATTACTCTAGAATTAATTTATTTTAAGAATTTAGAAAAGAATAACTTGATTTAAAGTATTAAGTAAAGTATATAATAAGTTATTTAATCTAATAATTAATCTAATAATTAGTTTAATAAGATTAATAAAATTAAGAATTAACTAGAATTATTTTAAGAATTAATAATAATAAAATATAAAAGATAAAAAAATATAAGTAAAGATTATAAGTAAAGAAATCTTTAATTATAATATACTAGTAAACTAACGCGACGCTAGTTTAATTTAAATAAATCTTAATTTACTTCTTATTAAATATTCTTATTATATTCTAATTAATTTATTTTCTACTTTATAAACTATATAAATAACTTAATCTTAGTTAATAAATATTATTTTATATATTTCTTTTAATTATATTTAAAAATATATATTAATATTATTAATATATTTAGATTATAACTAGTTAAGATTATAATTAAGTAAATTTAAAATAAGATTTTCTAAAAAAACTTATATTAATTTAATTTTCTTAAATTATTTATATATAAGTACTAAATTTATATTTTTATAAATAATTATTAGATTAATTATTAGATTCATTATATTTATATTTTTAAATTATTATTATTAATTTTTTCTTTTCTATTAATATAGTGAGAATATTAATATTAATAGTTATAATATAGAATTAATTATCTATAATACCTTCTAGCTTATCTATAAATAATAGTTTATCTAATTTATTATCTTCTTCTTTAAGTAATAAAGATAAACTTTAAATAGCTAATTTTAAGTCTAAATTAAAATTTAATATTCTTAAGTTAGAATTAAACTAGGTTAAAATAAATATAGTAGAGAGTTTATAATTTATTCTAATATAATATAATATTTTATATACTTATTTAATATTTATAATTATATAAGAAGATTATATAATTAAGATTATAATTTAAAAGTAAATTATTTAAATAACTTTAATATTATAATTTAGTATATTTATTATAAATCTAGGTTTATATAATTAAAATATTTAATATTAATTCTTTTTAAGAGAAATATAATTCCTTATATACCGCTGATAATTATAATAAAAATAGAAATTTTAAAGAAAAATAAATTAATTTATACTAAATTATAATCTAATAATTAATTTAATAATTATATTAAAATAATTAAATTTATAATTATATTAAACTATTAACTTATATTATTCTAGGATAATAAATATATTATAATAAATTAATAATACTCTCTTAATTAATACTTTATAATTAAATATTTAATCTAACTTAGTTTTTATTTTAAAAGTAAAAATATATAAGATAATATTCTAAAAATATTAAGAAAGAATAAATAATAAGTAATTCTTATTTTATTTATTTATATATTTATATAATTAACCTATATAATTATAATAATAGTAGTGAATTTAGATTTCTTAATAATAAAAAAATCTATTATAATTCTATTAAAATAAATAATAAAGATAATTTTTTTAATAATAAGCCCTTAAAAAAAAGAGAGAGTATATTTATAAAAGACGTAATTAAAGTCTATAAATTAATTCTAAATATTACTTAATATTAGTTACTAAATAAATTAAAAAATACGTATTAAAATCTAAAAAAAAAAGAAGAGGAAAAGTAGTTAAAAAAAACTACTAAATTTTAATACTAGAAAAAAACTAAATAAATACACTACTAGAAAAATATTAATAGAATAGACTTTAGCTCTATTTAAAAAAATTAGATATTATAAAATAAATATAGTAATAGTGACTGTAAACTTTAGATTTAAAGTTATAAAAAAAATTTATAAAGTTAATAATAAAATAAGACGCGCTAAGTTAGATAATAAATTAATAAAATCTATTAATTTAATAATTAATTTAATAATTACTTTAGCGAACGTTCTACGCTAGATAAGATTTTTTTAAAAGAAAATAGATTTTTTAATCTTAAAACTTCTTTTTTAATATCTCGTCCGAGAGATTTATAAAGATTAAGATATTATTTCTAATTATTAATAATAAGTAAATACTATAGAGATAGTTTAAAAAACTATAGAAAGCTTTTTAATTAAAGAATTTAAAAATATTATTCTCTCTATACTTAACTTAAGATTTAAGATAATTAATTAATAAATAGTAACTTAACTACTTATTATATATTATAAACAAGTTATAATCTAGTCTAAGAATATAATAATAATTAAATAATTAAAAAACCTAATAATAAAAGCTTATAAATAAAATATAAAACTTTTTTTTTAATAAAACTAATATCTTAAATAAACTATTTTATAGAATTAAAAGCTTTTTTTTAAATATATTTAAGTTAAAGGGTAAGTTAAAGAGTGAATCTAAATAAAAAGATGAAGTATATAAAGCTTAATCTTTTTATATAATTAAACGCTTTATAGAGAAAAATAGAATAAAATCTTAATTTAAAAAAATTATATTAATAATATTTTAAATAGAAGCTTAATAAAATCTCTTTTTTTATAATTATTAAATTAATTATTAAATTAGATACTAACTCTATTATAAAACTTAATATATTAATTAAGTTAATTAAATTTAACTTAAAAATTTACTAAGAAAAATTTAACTTGATTTAAACTCAACACGTTAGATTTAAGTTAGATTTAGATTCAGGTTAAATTAAGAAAATCCTAATCCAACTCAATCTATTACGCGGCGTAAACTTAAGTAATTTATACTTTTTACTTCTTAAGTTTTTTATTTATTTATAGATATAATAACTCTTAATATATTTTAA